>JAOBYK010299031.1:0-19553 GCA_025434845.1 Phenganax subtilis | reverse complement strand
TTTTGATTGGTTAGTTCAAAATAACTTTCCATTCTCATTGGTTCAGTATTTTTGACTGATCTCGACTGAATCTCGGCGTGGGGTATCAGTCATGATGCTGCAAGCCTGCAACGTCGGCAAGTTGTGTATACAATGCCTTGTAAATAGGAGACTGTGCTTTCAGAACTGACCAAATACAACATAAAGCACCTAGAGGACCTTATACTGCTTTGAAAGGCAATGATTGGCGTTTGTGCCAAGTTGAGGCTAAACGTTATGTGTCTCCAGGACTGCTCTTAGAAGCAACAATAAAGCTTGTGCTGCGATACGGTAAAAATATATTGTTTGCATGCAGCACAGAACTTCTACCGTTATTGAAGTGAAAACATTTGCCATTTCATATATTATGAGGCATAATAACATAGAGCCGCCATACCGTGAAGTTTGACTTGCGCGTTATTTCATATCTTTGTTAAAATTTGCGAAAAATGTCGCCAGTGAAAAACAGGCTTAAGACGTTTTTGCGCTTTTTTTGCGGATCTCAAACTTTGCAAACACTAAGGGGGCGTAGCTCAAATGGCAGAGCGCTTGCTTCGCATGCGAGAGGTACCGGGGTCGATACCCGGCGCTTCCAAGTTTTTTGGAACTTTTAAGCTTGAAAAGATCTTATGTTATTACTTATGTTTTTTCGTACTGTTTAACAACAAGAATGTGCCAACGTACTTATTGAAACAAGGTGCTCTCGCCGCTATGGGGCAAATTCATTTCTTGCAATGCAAACTCTGACGAAACTTTACATGTTTTCGGACTTATTTTAAAGGCCACCACAACCGCTGTCGATTAGTCCGTTCAGTTCTTGATTGGCTTTATGGTTTGGATCTATGCCGGCCAGAAAATATTTTTATAGTAGCCAGTGATTTCTGGATCAGAAAGAAAAGGGTTTTTAAATTATTTCTTTTTAAATAACTTTTTCAATAAAATTACTGCCCCTTCGAAACAACTTCTTCTCAAAAAATTGTAATCTTGACACTTTACCGTGCACAATTAACGCAAATATTACTCTATAGCAATCTTTCCATGAATTTTACACATACCTGAAACATATCTGTTTACTTATGAAGCTAGCTGCCTGTGTTCTCCTTCATAAACTTGAATGCCTCAAGGAATACCTCGACTTCTCATTTCCAAAAGACATGCACATTGCAACACTGCAAAAATGACAAAAAAAGTGTACTTTATTACTACGAATGAATCAGTTTTAAAATCCAATCGAAGTTATATAATAGCATGGCCACTGTCCAGTGCAAGAAGATGTTTTAAAATAAGCAGCTGTTTTGTACAGCAACAGAATGAATTTATTCAAGTAAATTGAAATTTAATGCATTCATATTGACGATGGCATGTCAGTGCATTCTGCGGAGACTATATAGACAATATTATATTGCCGGACATGAAAGAAAAGGTTGAGAAAATAAACATTGAAACTGAAAACCCCAGTTAAATCCACGCAATTCAAATCTTACCAGAAGATAAACCTGGATCAAAACAATTGAAAGTAGTTGACAACATGCAACGAGGAAAAGTAAAAAAAAAAGATTAACTGGTATCCTATTGTACCAAAGTACCCTGCAGACAAACAAACGTTTTCCAAGATTATGCAAATACGATAAGAAAGGTTTAACGCCTTAGAAATTATCATGGAAACAATTCTCTGCAGAATCTGCAGAGATTTACTTGAACATTGAATAATAAGCATTGCATATCCTGTCTACACAATGCTCTCAATTCAGTCTCGAGATGACTTCGTTTTCTGCACGTTAAATGAGCTATTTGCATTAGTTATGCAAGCTACTTAGGGCTCCCGCTTATCCTCTGAGGATCTCTCCCGTGAAAGAAGGCGTATACAGGAAGAAACAATGTCTCATAAAAATACTTTGAAAAGTTTTTTTTTAATATTTTGATGCGGCCGACGACACCATTTCAACTGCTGTGGAACAATCAGTTACACGAGAGAATGATGGCTAGATTGTTACAATGTTCAGGAGCGGATCCAGACAAAAATCTGACGGTTGCAAATGCAAATTCGAGCAAATTCACTTCTTAAGAACGTAATGAATGCAGAACCCATGGCCGCTTTATATCCACGTATTAGAACTAACAAAAACAAAACTACTGATCAGGTGGTCGTGTAACTGCTTTTAGCCACATATTTGTTCATTTCTGGCCAGTTTTAGGCATGTAGGTGATCCTAATTCTTAATATCGGCACAAATGAAAGGAAGGTCAAAGGTTGCGAGTTATGTAAACGATACGATATTTCATAAAACATCAGTGAAAGCGAAATTGTCATTTATAGAGGATTTGATTCGTAGGTACAATGATTTCAGTTTATTGTAAATAAGAGCTGAGTTTGTACCTCGACGCGATCCAGCTTGTTGGTGTTGAAAATTAAGAAAGTACAATCGGGATCGACGGGATGCTTCACAAAAATGAAAATACATTTATTTCCACTTGGCTCAGACACTCTTCGTCATATTTCTCTATCATATACAACCTTTTTGATATGAATACACACAGTTTCACAATCAGTCGCGCACAGGTGCCGAAATATCACGAAATATCATTCCCAATAATACTGGGGTCAAGTAAACCGTGTGTTTACACTAGTTACATATCAGCCGACCATTTTACAAAAAAAAATATCTACAATTCTTTCTCTCACGCGGACTTCGAGATTTTTGTCTATTAATTTTCGTTTGCGACAATGCTTTTGATGCAAACCAATCAAATTGAAGAGGCTTTGATAATTTGATTGGCTTGCAACCACTTGAAGCTTTATATGATTGGCTTGCAACCATCAGTTTAAATTCAGTGTTGCCATCCAATCGTATTGCTCCGTTCTGGTACGCAAGAAATGTTGGCCGGAAATAGTTTTTCAACCAAACGGCGTACACTTTACATGTAGCTTACATGAGGTAATGGCCTTTAATTTAAAATAATCATCCTTTGCTCAAGGGCATTCCAAAGTGAAATGTTTGCAATTAATGATATACTCTGGGGGTTTACGACAACAACATTTGTTCAGGATATAATTATTCAGAATCTGACGGTTGCGCTTGCAACCTTTGCAACTGTCTGGATCCGCCCCTGATGTTAGGAAACTGTGTTTACAATTGCTATGAAAAAACAGTCCTTGATACGAGAAAGACTAATTTTTGCTCGAATTTTAAAGGATTTCAAAAGGAAAATATTCCATGAACTTTTGCCACTTAATTATTAAAAAAATTTAAAACTTCTTGTCGCTGCTTCTTAATAAATATATTTTCTATTTGTCCTTCCTGAAGCCTACTCAAAGCACCCATTCTAAAATGAGTATCTTGGTTGTGTTTTGAATCACTTAAAAACGTAAATTTCCCCTCGATTTAGGAAATCATTCCGGATTTTTGCAATATGGAAACCTGTCGCAGATGTACCTAGGTGCAATACAACGGATAGCTTTAAACGTAGTTAAGAGTTCTCTTCTTTTGAGGATTACTTCTATTGGACTCCACCCTAGGTTTCGGAAATTTTTTTTTATCTTATCTCGTAATTTGATCCAGTTATTATACGAGCGGCTCGTTTCGGCATTTTATAAAGCTTTTCGAGATTTGTCTTGTTTCCGTCGTTCCAAACTGTTGAACAGTATGTAAAGTAGGGGAGTACTAAAGAGTTGTATATACTGAGCAAGTCGTTGTGTGGTATATGTGGCTTTGCTCTTCTAAGTAGTACTATAGCACTGTCATTTTCGTTAATATATGAACTCAATTGCTCGAAAATAATTTTCTCTACGATTTTCGCGACTGCAGGAATGACAGATATAGGTCGATAATTTCCAAAATCTGTTTTGTCTCCCTCTTTATAAATTGGTGTTATCCTAGCAAGTTTTAAGTCATTGGGAAAAATGCCAGTCTCTAATATAAGATTGAAAATATAAAGTAAGGACTCGTATATGGCTTCTCCTCCTAATTTAATTAATTTGTTTGGAATTTGGTCTAATCCTGGTGCTTTATTTGAGCTGAATTTTCCAATTATTCGACCTAATTTCGTCTTTGATATTTTGCTTAAGTTAAATTCCGAACGACATGGTTGGATAAACTGTGTTGGATCGGTATTTGTTAGTGGGATATCGGAAGCGAGCTTGGGTCCTATTTCGACAAAGAAGGTATTAAATATGTTAGCTATTTGTGTATCGTTTGTAATGTTTTGATCTTCAGTTTTAATATTCGTGATATTGTTAATTTTAGTCATTTTGTGAAGTAATTTATTGATGAGGTCCCAGCTTTCTTTAATATTTTTGCGGTTTTCCATAATAGTTTAAAAGCATTGGGTTTTTGCTTTGTTTACGAGCTTAGTGACTTGGTTTCTACATCTTTTGTATGATTTGTGATATGCAGGAGAATTTGTCTTGACTGCTTTTTTCTTTAAATAATCTCTGTGGAAACTCAGTTTTTTAATTTCATTTGTTATCCATGGTTGCCGATCGCTTCTTACTTTCCTTGTCCGTAAAGGTGCATGCATATCAGCTATGAGTAAAAAAATTTTATTCCATTCTTGTAAGGCCGTGTTTAGATCTGAGTATCCTTCAAATTGTGAAAATGCCTGTTTCAAGTCGTTTTGAAACTTTTCGGTGTTTAGTTTATGGTATTGCCTTGTCTCAATAATTTTGGGGTTTTTTTTAGGAATTCCGACCTTTCTGCACATCTAGACCAGGTTATGGTCGCTTATACCTAGGTTGACAACATTCGTTGTAATAGTTTTTGAATCGTCAGTTTTGCAGATAATCAGATCTAGGAGCGTCTCTGTTGACTCAGTTGCTCGAGTGGCTTTATTTATAACCTGAGATAATTGATATGTATTTAACAGTTCTATAAACCGTTTTGACTTACTATGTTGAATGCCGTTAGGCAGTAAATTTATGTTGAAATCTCCGGTTATTATAAGTTCTGTGTTCTCTTTGTCTATATTTTGGAGAAAAACTTCGAAGCAATCGGTAATTTCGGAATTTGAGTTTGGTGGTCGATACCACGTCGAGATGATTATTGGTTTGGCATTAGGGTTTCTTATTTCGATGCATGATTAGCCTCAATGTTCTCAGGGATTAGAGCTGGTCTTTCTACATATGGTTTAATGTTACGTATGCAGATTGCTACTTCCCCTCTGTTTCTATTTTTGTCACGTCTTGTTATGTTGTAGCCTTGAATTTGCACCTCAGTGTCTTTAAGGGTTGGGATAAAACGCGGAAACGGAATACGGATTAAGGAACGGAAGGACGGAAGCGGATTCCGCTTCCGGATTCCGTAAATGGGGACAAAACGCGGATTCCGTAAATAAGGATAAAACGCGGATTCAGCTTGCGGATTCCGTAAATGGGGATAAAACACGGCTTCCGCTTGTGGATTCCGTAAATGGGGATAAAACGCAGAACTGCATAAAAAAACAATAACACGGGGTACGCATGCGTTTTTCTTTATGGTTCAAAAACCTGATATCTAAACCAACTGTATGCAGTCCTCAATTGTGCGAGGTGTTATTAAAATTAGATAAAAACTAAACGAATCTTAAACGAAAAATCCAAAGAATCAACCATGATTGATTCACTCTGGTATACTCAGGTGACGAGTCAAGTTTCAAAATTTGACTTCAAAGCAAGTTTTAGTCCTTATCTCAACTACATCCAAACATATAAAATGACTTAATTAAGAGCCCCAAACTGTTGCAAATGACGTAGATGTTCTGGTCGTAGATGCTGAAGCAGTTCATGAGGTATAACCGCCATCGGTGGGTTGAAATAAGATTGTTTTCTTCTTAAGCAGTGCAGGTGAAGATGAAAGTAAACATTTCCCTCCTTTAATCGTAGCATGCCCGTTACTGGGTCACGGAATTCTCGATTCATTCGTGATACGATAACTACATCATATGGTGGGATCGCAATCTGACCACAAGGCTTTAAAGGCTGCGCACAACCAAAACACGATCGAACTAAGGGTGGACAGAACTGTAAAAGATTTACGGAGAATCCACAAGTGGTAGTTGCACCTTCGAGAAGACTAGAAGACGTTGCAGAAAGGTGAGTCACGGGTGTCACCGATGCTGTTGAAAAGGTTTGCGCTGGTGGACGGTATCGTACTGCATTTTCTATCTCTGCTTGTAATTGTGTTTGTGATATGTAATCCATGTTCAATTCCCCTTCTCTTAGCAAGACTAAGAGTCGGCAACTTAAAGCTCTTTGAAATACCAGATCTAAAAGGTAGATAATCGATCAGTTTTTAAAGAAAACTGAAAATGTTATGCTAAGAATACCAAGCACATGTCGCGCCTGACAATTTTAGAACAATGAAAAGTTATATGATATATTTGTTTAATGTGTGCTATCGCCCTATGGGGCACCGTTGTAAAAATCGAGGTTCACCAGCGGCGCCCCACAGCACATGTAAAAAAATGTTCGTTGATTTTCTTCTCAAAAAAGCACGTTTTCCTTGTGATTACTGTTACTGTTATTATTATTGTTATTATTACTGTTATGGTTTGTCAATGTAGTATAATATTACGTAAATCTTAAATGAAAAAAGTTGCCATATCTAATATAACACTCTCGGTGTGTTTGCCCCACTTGATTTATAACCATAAAATAATCGTATATAATATAGTTGTGTATAATATACATTTTTACCTACACGTATGATTAGGCATGATGACCCTGCACACCCTCTAGTACTGAGCGGTGTACTGTGAGCGGTGAAGTTGGAAACTAACGTCAAAATATTCTAGATCTCTTCCTGGGCTTTACCTACAAAGAAGGTTGCAATTTCATCCTCCCCATGATTTATATAACTCCATTTCTATGTTCATTTCAATGACTGGTGCCCGTTCGCTAGTTTATACATGATGCTCAAGTTACTCCGCGTTTGAAGATACTTTTTCAGCGTACGGTAGAGACTGATATATTTACAAAAACATAAATTAATAAATGGTATGAACAAATTTAGCTTTGTAAACTCTTTGGAATACATAAACCTTGCCTGTTCTCAAGCAATTAAGTTTCTCGTGAAATCATAATAAGACACAAAATATATGTTTTACCAAACGTGGCAATCCTTATATTACTTTTTGTCAACCTGAAAGCCTTGCAGAATATCTCTGCTTTAATTCTCTCCCAAATCTGCCAAAATATGACCCAAATACTGCACAAGAAGCCTTGCATACAATTCCCAATACATGCATTGCTTCAGTTTCGTCTCGATAATCCTTTGTGTTCCGCACGTTAATTAGCTATTTGCGTTAGTGATGCAAGCTAATTGGCGCGCCTGCTTGACCTTTAGGGCATTTGTCCAGTGAAAGAAGGCGTTTTCAGGAAGAAACAATGTCTAATAAGAAGACTTTCAAAAATGTTATTTTGTTATTATGATGAAGCCCATCATATATCAACTGCTGTGGCACAATAAGTACCGCTTTGCTGCTCAAATATCAAAGGATTCGAAAACGAATATTAGTACTATAGGCTTTGGCGAGATTTGAACTCACGATCTTCTGTGTACTACACAGACGCTTTAACCACTAAGCCATGCACGGAGCCACATATAGGACCTATATTTCACATGACGGAAACCGAACAATGACCGTCGGGTAAAAACACCATATTCTATTTACTAGATCTCATACGACCTTCGATTTTCTTTGTTGTTATTTACTGCAACTTCTGTATTTTTCCATGTTCAACTTCGATGGGTTTACTCGCTGGTCTGGAGTCACACTCGCTGTTATAGCTACTTCACAAGCCATAGCAGAGTTTGAAAAATGTTTCAGAGCTATACAGGGTGTTAAAAAAAAAAACGTAATCCAACTTTGGCTCGCTATTGAGCAAGAATGTTTTCTCAACCAAATGTAAGTTTTTAATATTTAGAGAGATCAGGCTTTCAGCGGTTGAATGACGTGTTTTTCATAACATATGGACCAAATACAAGCGCGATAAAAAAGCTTGGTCATAATCACGTTCTTAAGTTCAACTATTGAAAATCAACTGTCTTAGCGACTTGGGTTAGCTTGTAATTAACTATGTATATGCAGTTTTCCAGCACATTTTGCCTATGGGCAAAGATAGCTCAACTCTTGAAAAGGTAAAGAACATTCGTAGTTAATTTTTTTAGCGAAACTGGGAAGTATGCAGTGAAAGGCATGCATGTCGATGTCAACTGTGTGTCGAGAGAGACGGTGGCCACGTCGACATGTGGGAGTATGAACTTGAAAGTTTTTAATTTAAATGTAAATAATTTCTAATCAAGCCAGTTTTTGACATCTTGTAGATTAATTGCGTTTTCTGTTGTTTAGCATCTCAAATCAAAATTAGGCCCCGAGGTAAAAGAACGCAAGTTTGACCAAACTTTCTCATCGCGCTCGTATTTGCTCATTTTCACTCCATGTGTAATGAAAAAGGTACCATTCGACAGCTAAAAGCCTGATCTTTCCAAAAAGTCAAAATTACACTCTTTTATCCAGTAATTTCTGCACAATAGCGTGCCAAAGTTGAATTTTGTGTTATTAGAGACACCCTGTAGTACTCTCAAGATTTTCATTGTACGTTAGTGTTTGACTTCAAAAGAATTTACACGTATGAGGCAAAGAGTGTTGGACTTAAAACTTGCGTTTGCGAAGAATCAAACACCGGTTTCCCGCGTGGCTAGTTAGGATTCTACTATTAGACCACTAATTAAAGCGATGTCATCATGCTGATGAAAACAAACTTTTAATTTTTTTATATGCGATCTTTCGTAACTTCTCTCGAGGGTTTTAACTAGCTATAAATTTTGGAAATTATGCTCCGGGGACTGTGGCACGATTAGACGGCGTATTTGATTATTATTGGAGAGGTTGATAGCTCTAACGCTTGCACGCACGGAAGGAGTGTTTGAAATGCTCTTGTAGAAGAACATATATCCTTACAATACGGAAAGCAGTGTTTTGTTGGCCAAATTTCAAGACTGAAATACAAACACATATTCAGTACTTGAAATTTGATTTTCCTGGAAAAGTTTGAAAAATGTTTCCACTAGAAAAGAGTCATTGTTTACTTTCTATAAATGCATGGTCTGTCGTTCCGACGAAAACGGTATTTAGATGTTTAAAGACAAGTTCACAAGGGCGATTTTTGCTGCAATTTTTCTACTTTTAGTGTATGTGATTGAATACGTTGACTGGCGAGTGCAATAGCAAAATTGTTCGACCAAATACACTCACCAGTTATCCACTTTATCACTAAGTTCAACACGAGAAAACTCGCATAGAAAACTGCACGTGTGAACTGGCTTTAATAGTATAAGCTACAGTGAGATTTGAACACACGATCTCCTGTTTACAAGACAGGTGCTTTAACTGCTAAGCTATAGTGCCTGCAATTTTTCATAAGCAATTGGTTACAGGAACTCACTTAAACTCAGTTTCTCACTTGGAACATGTATTCCAGTGTAGTCGGCTATAATTATCTTTGACTCTATGTTCAGGCCTCAGCACTACAGCATTTACATATGTTGGTACTTCATCGCTACAGACTGTATTACCCGGGAAAAAAATATTAGCAGAAATTAGGCTAACTCCTTGTGGAGGTCGAAATTTTTGCGATCAAAATGAAACTATGGGTATTTTAATTCACGTACAAAATGAGAAAGTGTCACGTGGGGAATGTACAATTGTAAACATGTTTCAAACGCGAAAGATTTTCTATTTTGCATTTAAACAGTAAACGCTGATAAAATTTAGTTTTTTAAAAAGAAAAGAGGCAGTTTAGCTCGACTGCGTAACATGGCATTAGAAATGGAGGTAAGGAGCTTAAAAGAGAAAGTGAAGAGCTTGAAAAGGAGGTGAGGAACTTTCGATTGGCTCATTGCAAATTCTCTCAACGTATTTTGGAAACGAGTTTTTCAAATTTGCAAATTGAATAAGGTAAAGTACAAACAACTTAGAAACACAAAAGAGGGACGTTTGACGTGGTTTGCCAGTAACTAGCCTTTGAGATCGCTTTCTCAGACAAAAGGACCGGTTAGTGTCCTGCTTAAATCCCAATATTCAGTTTAATTTTTTGTCAAACTCTTGATTGGGCAATTCTGAATTTCAATTTCCCACTTCTGCTTATTTGGTTTCAAATTATTAGATATATATCATGTGGAGAGAATTACAGTGTTTAATTCAATGTAGACATTTGCCTCTAAATGACGCTTTTAAGTTCTAAACTCTGTCTTTCCTCTCCTCTTCTCTCTATGTTCACCTTATTACAGCAAAATTTTAGATATTTGGACCCAATCAGCTTCCATAATTGCGAAAATTAAATACGAAAATTGCAAAAACTAACTGCAGATCCGAAGTGCCTCAGCCTTGCCCGATTTGCACATGTTTACAAATTGCACATCGTATCCCACCAAATTAGACACTAATTTTCAACTCATATCATATATTTGCTATTATTGCCGCATCCCCATTGATACAAAATCCTGTTTCCCGAATAACATTTGTTTTTGTATCGCGCATTCTGCCTTGATATCTAGCCCATCCCGCCATCCTGCAAAACTGGAACATGCCGCTCTAGCAACTTTAATGCCTTAATAAATTCCTCCACTTCTGGGGCCGGTTGTTCGTGCGCCGTTCAACTTAAACGGCGGATAATTTCAAAATAGAAATAATATTTATGTATATATTTAGTGTATGGTTTTGTGGAAACACCACGTAAATTTATATAGGCAAAGCTTTTGGTCCGTAAGCCCGGACCGTCATCAGTGCAAAGTGATGACGGTACGGGCTTACGGACCGAAAGCTTTGCATGTATAAATTTACGTGGTGTTTCCACAAAACTATACATTAAAATATAGATAATCACCATGCAAACTTTCAAAGAACTTAATATTTATGTACTACTTCAACAACAAAATTGAAACTTTTTAAACTGAATTAAACAATATTTATGTATTTACTCATAGTTTTATAAAAAAAGATTTGATTTAAAAACTTTAGAAGAAGTATGGGAGTGTTTTTGAGTTCTGACTTATCCACCGTTTAAGCTAAGCGGTGTACGAACAACCTGCCCCTGTACCCTAAAAAATGCCCAAAGATATGTTGCAATGTTGCATGACAAACATTTTGGACATTTTCCAGCAGATTCCTAGCCCTCAATCTTTCAGTGACAAAGTTTCTTCTCTGCACGCTATAGTAAGCTATTTTTCTCATTGAGGCATCATAATTTGCTCTGGAGTTTCGCCGTACCTTAATTTGTCGACATACCCAAACGTTTTCTGTTCACGTAACGCCTCTTTTTCTTATTAATTTTCATTCATCAATTGTTGGCAAATGCTTTTGTGCAAACATAACCCAGTTATATAGGGAAAGGAAAGCACTGCTTTTTGCTCAACCTTCAAAGGATTCAAAAACGAATTAATTATCCAAATGAAAACTGAGTTTAAGAAAGAATGAAAATTAAACGTTTCATTAGAAAGGAGTTATTCTGCTAATTAATATACACAGATAAACTAAACTAATGTGGTAGGTTATCCTTCCGATTTTGCTATATATTACTTGCATAGTTAAAGTCTAGGCTCCAGCGAGATTTGAATGCACGATCTCCTGTTTACTAAACAGACACTTTAATCGCTAAGCTACAAAGCCAATCTGAGAATCTAAACATGCCGGGAATTGGACATGGGCTGTGGCACTGAATACGCCAAGTCCTATTCACTAGACCACATGGGAGCTTCTGTATTCCCATGGCATGCATATCGAACCCCCGCGAAGACACAAATAGAATACGTTCTTCTTCGTCGAACGCAATTAGAAAAACGCTCTGAACGCACTTTTACTATATCAATGACTTTTTCAAATCTTAAATGATCACTATGAGTTCACGTGGTTAAAGTTTTTTTAAATAAAAGCAGAACATAGATTTATCCATACATTTCTAATTAGTCTGATGCATTTCAAATTTGCTTAAGCTAGGTCTCCCATAAGTAAAAAAAATAAAGCAAAAAATTAAAATACTCAAAAGGCAGTTTGAAAAAGTTTCCAGCAAAAAAAACTTTGATATTTTTTACGCTTTATACTGTGTGATTTCTAACTGTTTGAAATGGATGAATTCAAAATTCATGCATAAAGTAGGTTCCGGACATTTTGAAGCTCACTGTATATCGCCCGTGTTCACATAATAAATTGTTGCCTGCTGCTAAAAGAACTGACTAAACATTAGAAAATGTTTAACAGCGAAAGTAAATCTGCTGAAGTTAAAAGGTTTTTTAGTTCTATAGCAGCCTTGTAAAATATAGTGAGTTTGAGAAAGGAAGAAGGCGAAGTCTAAATAATGCACAGCGGTTATAGAACGTCTTTTGATCATCAATCCGTCGCATATGAAGTTGTTTGGGATTTTAGAGCCGCGGCAAATTTGGCTTTTGCAGGGAAAATTGAAGGGCTTTCGCAACATAAATATGAAATTTCAGCTAAAATCAAGCAACTGCTGCATTAAATTAAATAACATTAAAAGCATTTTAAATAACAAAAATAAAAAATTCACAAAGCTCAGTGTGGAAATAAACATAAAAAGTAGCGACAAGGAAGATCAGCTAGAATATATTGGCACATACTCGCAGATTACTGCAAAAACTAAAGACAAATGTTACTAAAGTGATTATATAGTGCTATTTGTCATTTCAGTAATCGATGAAAAGGAAGCTTACTGCATGATAACAGTTTCCGTCATTACTCTTCCACAAAAATCAGATTGGACAGATTTCATACTTTATTGTCTCTTTATGAGTACAGTCAGCAGATTTTCGGTTATCGTGACGCTGTAAAATATCGTCTACTGGTCTACTGCCGAATATTTGATTCTTTCAGTGCCATAGTACTGGCTCAAATCATTGCACCGAAGTAGCTACAACTCTCTTTGTTAAAGTTTCACAGTTATTGCAGCAATGACAGTCATAACCGTTCCGATATGATCTTGGGGCATGAGTTTTAGAAATCAGAGCCGCTAAAGACTTACCAGATCACTTCAATAAAAATTTAAATTTTGTTTTCGTCACTTTCCTGAGCTTGCGCTGGTGGTCCAGTGGTAGAATTCGCGCCTGCCACGTGGAGAACGGGGTCCAATTCCCCGCTAACACAAATTTTAAGTTTGACATTTTTGCCTCGTACCTGCAAATTAGTTCAATTTTAAACGCCATGTAGTGTACAATGCTATAGTGTCACGAGTATTTCATTTTTTAATTTTCAAGCTCTGCAATAGCCTGTAAAATACCTAGTGGCAAGTTTGGCAGTGGGTAAACTCATGGAAGTCAATCATAGAAAAGTACAAAAATTGCAATAAAATACAATAATGAAAATGAAGGTTCTATGTGGTTTAGAAAATACAATATGGTTTTTCCTCTTGCTATTGGCTCCGTGCTCATTTACTGGCACGAGAAGGGTCTTTTGCCGAACAGGCTCTGTGGCTTAGCGGTTAAAGCGTCTGTCTAGTAAACAGAAGATCGTGAGTTCAAATCTCGCCGGAGCCTATAGTTTTCACCATCAAAGTAAAATATATGCGTGCAAGGGAGGACAAATGAAAGACAATCATTATAGTTTATTATTATATAATTATTAAGAAGCAATGACAAGAATTTTTGAAACTTTCTTATTAATTGAATGGCAAAGGTGCAATACATTGCTTTTCAAATCCTTTAAAATTTGAGCAAAAACTAGTGTTTTTCGTACCAAAGAGATCTGTTTTTATTATAGCATTTGTAAACACAGTTTCGTAACATTGGAACAATCGAGCTACCAATTTCTCGTGTAATAAACGAGTACTCCAAACGATTATTCCACAGCAGTTGAAATGTTGTTGGCTGCATCAATATATTAAAAAACGTTTTAAAGTATTTTTGTGGGACATTGTTTCTTCCTGCATACGCCTTCTCTTACAGGAGCGATGGCGCAGAGGATAGGCGGCCCGCTAAGTACCTAAAGCAAATAGCTCATTAACGTGCAGAAAATAAAGTCATCTCGAATTGAAAGCATTGTGTAAACTGGAAAATGTATGCAATGCTTAGTATTCAATGTTTGAGTAAATCTCCGCGGAATTTGCTGACAATTATTTCGAAGATATAATGTCTAAGGCATTGAACCTTTCTTATCACTTTTAAATAAAATATTGAGAAACGATTCTTTGTCTGTAGGGTACTTTGGTACTGTAGGGTACCAGTTAATCAATTCTGCACTTGACTTTTCACTTGTTTTGATCCAGCTTAATATTCTGGTAAGATTTGTATTTAACTGGGTTTTTTTCACTGTTTAATTTCTCAGCTTTTTCTTTCATGTCCGACACTATAATCTTGTCTGGATAGCCTCCGCAGAATGCACTGATATGCCACTGTCAATATCAATGCTTAAATTTCAATTCCCTTGAAAAAATTCATTCTGTCGCTGTACAAAACAGCGTCTTATTTTGAAAACATCTTCTTTCACTGGACAGTGGCCATGCTATTAACTCTTATTGTAGATTAAAACTAGGGCATGCGTAGTAATAGGGTACACTTTTTTTGTTATTTTTGCAGTGTTGCAATCTGTATGTCTTTTGGAAATGAGAAGTGAAGATATTCTCCGAGGCGCCTTTCAAGTTATTGAAAAAGAACGCAGGCAGTTAGCTTCGTAAGTAAACAGATAAGTTTCAGGTACGTGTCAAGATTCATGGAAAAACGGTACTTTAATAATATTGCATCAATTGTACACGGTAAAGTGTCAATATTACTAATGTTTGGAGAAAAAGTTAGTTTCGAATGGGCAATAATTTTATTTAATAAGTTCTATAAAAAGAGAAGATTGTAAAATATTTCTGTTTCTGATCAGGAAAGTATAATACTCTGAAAGCACTGGCTACTATAAAAATATTTTCTGTCAGGCGTAGATTCAAACCATAAAGCCAATTAAGAGCTCAACGCACTAATCGACAGCCATTATGGTGGCCTTCAAAATAAGTCTGAAAACATTTAAAAGTTTTGTCAATGTTTGCATTGCAAGGAATGACTTTGCCCCGTGGTGCATGGTAAGAGGACCTTGTTTTAATAAGTAGGTTAGGCACGTTCTTGTTGTTAAACAATACAAAAAAACATAAATAATGACATAATATCTTTTGAAGGTTAAAAAGTTCTAAAAAACTTAGAAGCGCCGGGTATCGACTCCGGTACCTCTCGCATGCAAAGCAAGCGCTCTACCATTTGAGCTACGCCCCCTTAGTGTTTGTAGAGGTTGAGATCTGCAAAATAGCGGAGAAACGTCTTAAGCCTGTTTTCCACTAGCGAGATTTTTAGCACGTAGATAATTCTTTTCTTTGTCTTATGAGCTTTCAGCTAAGGTTAATTAGATTTTAATCGATTCCTTTCAATTAAAACAATACAAAAAGTCACTTCGCCCAAATCATGTCGCAAATGGAAAATGGCCCTTAGCTCGACAATATGATCTGACAGCGGGGCTACTCAAAGCTGCACCTGCTTAGACTATTGCGTAAAACCAAAGTTATTGACTACTCGCCACGCTGTTGCTTGAACAACTAGACATTGCGAAATGGTGTTGGAATAATTGTTCCGCTTTGCTCTCGTCATATGTGACATTTAGCTAGGATATACGTTCTCATTTCTAGCCACCATAAAAACTATATAGCCCTCTCTCGTCAATTGGTGATTCCTAAGTACTCTCCATGTAGCCTTTCCAAAATGTTCATTCTACAGCTTGATAGAATGAATGTCGTCTTATAGGTAAAAGTTCACGCACAAAGATGACCAAGACACGTAAAGCGACATTTGGTAATTGACATAAGATCGAACGGCATAAAACGCGTGCTCATGCAGACAGTATCTATAGTAAAATAAGAGTTTTAAGAAGAACAATGCTTGAAGCATTCAAACAAAAGGCATACATGATCGCATTCAAACAGAGCGCCGTGTTTCGTCAAGATTAAAAGAATTCCAAGCAGTTTTTTTGCAGGATAACTTCAAAGCGTCCATGCACGCATGCAGGATGCTGCTAGATTTTAGAAAGCGTAAAAACTCACAAGTGGCAGACGAGTTTTTTTTTATGCTTCCCAAAGTCGAGCAGCATCCCAGATGGATAGATGACGCCATCGTGCATGGGAAAACCGTTGGTAATTGTTTGATATAATAGCTATAGTGAAACAACTGTTAACTTTATTAAGACTGTCGATGAAATGATCAACTGTCATAAGAATTGTACAGGTTTGTGATAGTCAACTATAATAAAAATAATACTGAACTTGTGTTTGGAATATGCAATGCTCCACCGCTGTAAAGTTTGTCGTGATACTTTTAATTATATTTGATGAACCAATTATAGAGCAAGGTGTATATCATGAAAGGCAATTATATTCAAGTGTTTCACTAGCTATCAATCCACTGGTTGGTGGACTCTACGTTCGGCCAATGAACATCTCTTTTATAGCTTTCGTCTACGCTTTTAAGCCGCAAGTGACAACCCAGTTTTGAACTGATCATTTTGTTGCGTGTATTACAAGTGAGGTAACCATTCAATCTAGGTGAGTGAAACTTTTTTAAAACCGAGTAATCTCTTAGCCTTATTTGATAGGACGTTTGCAAGAAGTAGCTGAGCTCTGGTTTGCCACAATTTAAAGTATACAATTCTGTCTTGTATATTCACGATTAAAAACGAGATTTCAATATTTCTGCATGCAGTTTAGATTAGGATACAAACAATGGCCATTTTGTCGCCAATTCCTTGTAAAGTCATCGTGTATTGATGTTGTCTAATCAAATTGCGTGTTTCACTGCATGCATGTTGTTATTAAACAAAAAAGTTTTTCTTAAGTATTTCTCCACCAGTCAACTCAAACGCACCTTTCAATGGCTATCATAAAGACAAATACTATTATTACTATAGTGTGTTCAATGAAAACTAACTCAAAAACATCAAGCAACGAGTCAGTTCTTCTTGACATTTGAGCCAATCACTCTAAGCTTTCTATGAGTAATAAGCAATACGATGATAACTCCCTTTTCAATTAAGATCACTTGCTTTTGGACTGTGTAGCAAATTTGAAATAACTTTCTTTGCATTTCCTTTGTTCAAGATCGTTGCCTTTATCTGTCTTTTTTTCTTAGTCTTGAACCATTTTACATTTTCGCAAGCCCCAGATTTTCAGTATCTTAATGGCCCTTATATGAAAGCCAAAAGAACTAAAATTTGTCTTGTCCAGCATATTTTTAATAACATCTGAGCTTTTAATTTTTATATTTAAGCAAATATCAGTTTTACATGTACTATATAACGTACTCCATTTACCTGTTTGAGTTAAAATAATGTCAAATACATTTCCGAGTGTTGCAGAACATATTGCTGGTGCCAAAGACTTTTTTCTCTCTCTCACGTGCCTTAAAGCGCTGGTCTTTGGCACCAGTCATTTGAGGCGTTGGTCCCAGTCCCATCGCCGAAGCAATGATTCTGTGCCATGAATGTGCTAAGTACCTTCGTATCTTTTATATAAACTACCACAAGGAAGGCGTAGTTCAAGTGTGAGAGGCTGGTTTCGCATGCCAGAGGAACCGAGATCGTTACCCGGTGCTTTCAATTTTCTCGACCGATATAACGACGTTGTGAAAAATGAAAAGTTTTTACATCTTCATTTTCATCATTTTGTAACGGTTAACTCAAATAATTTGTAAATTATTGCAATGGTTGTCGTGTACATGATCTCTTTGCCCCGGTCAATGGTTCATTGATCACCATGAAGTGACCTGACTATATTAAACATCGCCCTTCAAAGGAGTGGTGAGTTTTTAGCGTTTTTCTATTTTATATTGCACATCAGTTACTTTATTATACGAACACAAAAAGTTACATAAATATTGCAATGATCACCCTGCTTATGTATTCCTATTAATTTTACAAGCTGAATTTTTTATTGCGCTAATGACACAAAATTGTGCCGGGGGTCCGCGTGTCATGCATTGCGTTCGTCCAGACAATCAAGACGTTTTCAGAATATTCATCCTTCCGATACAAAGTCAGACTCGCTGTCGTTGTATCCATGAAACCTCTTAGAGTTTGAACGAAAACTATCCAATCGGAAAAAAATGTTAAATCGTGATTTTGATGCTTACAGGGTTAATAAAAAACAAGGTTCCTTAGCAAGATTCGAATCAGAACCAGAGAGCGAATACGCCAGAGACCTATAACATATAGCTTACTTATGAACTTCCCGTTTCTCAAAATCATTGTTTTCCGTTTTTATATTTTCTTTCTTATAAAATTTACTTGTGAATACACTATTTCATAATTTATTTTCTATATGCATAGTCAGCAGATTTTTAGCCATTATTTCTCTGTAATATTTGGTTTCCTGCCGAGTATTTCTCTCTCAATGCCACTTGGTTGTGGACGAAAATTGAAATAAGTCCATGTGAAACTTCCCACCCAGATTAGGCACTGCGGTATAGCCAGGGTCGTCTGTCGAGTTTTGGCAAATTAGGAACGAAAACAGACTTTGAATATATAACAGATAGGCGTATCAAATCATTGCTGTCATTTATTTCGTTTTTTGTAACTTTACGGGTATTAGCAAAAGAATGTGCCGAAATTGATCCCCTGCAGATGGCATTGTCGAACTATAGACTTTAATACCCCTGTATTGTTTTTAATCTAATCATATATCATGTTAATAGTATACTTGAACGAAATAAACATTGAGTTGTTTCTAAACAAATAAGCCAATTTCATTATACGTCGAGGAAACGGGTAAACAAACAAATTTCGCAACAATCAATTAACAATAAATGTTACTGAAAAAGTGGAGTGCTGCAGGCTCCGTAGCTTAGCGGTTAAAGCGCCTGTCTCGTAAACAGGAGATCGTGAGTTCAAATCTCGCCAGAGCCTGATAAATTATTCAGCGTTCTAGAAAGAATTACTACTGGTGTTTAAATAGTGAGGTATATACGTCAATAAGAAATAAGTTCTACTTGTTACTAGATTACAATTTCGTTATTTATTGCTTTAAAAAAATATTATAACCGATAATATATTATCTCCTTGATACGAAAAACACTAAGTTTTTGTGTTCAAAAGGATTTGAAATGAAATAAATTCCACCTTTGCCATTAAATTAATAAGAAAATTTTTAAAGTTATTATCATTACTTGTTAATAAATATACATTAATGCAATATACTGATTGTCTTCATTTATCTTTCCCCAGTTGCACTATATTATACTCGAATGATGAAAACTACAGGCTCCGGTGAGATTTAAACTCACGATCTTCTGTTTACTAGACAGACGCTTTAATCGCTAAGCCACGGAGCCTGTTCGGTGAACGAATTCCTGTGCCGGTAAATGAACACGGAGCCTAGCAAGAGAAAACGCGAGATTCTTTTTTTTAGACCACATAGAACCCTCATTTTTACTGTTGTTTTTTATTACAACATCTGTAATCATATGGTTAACTTCGATGGGTTGACTCACTGCCGCACACTTCGGACAAACGTGCTGCTATAGCTATTTCACAATTGCT
>JAOBYK010298920.1:0-19561 GCA_025434845.1 Phenganax subtilis | reverse complement strand
AAACGGGTCCCCAGGTCACTTGTCAATACTAAGAAATTCACCCAGCTCCAAAGCCGAAACCAAGCGGAAAATTGCCAGCCTCAAGTCTTACATCCATTGCCCTAGACCACTGCTTTGAAGGGGCCAACTGGGACTTAGGGGTGACCCAACCCAAGTGGAAATTTACACCAAAAAGTTTTCATGGGGAGTCGCTCCCAAGGCGATGGGGTTCATATTATTTGCGGGGTGCCGTTTTGGAAACGAAACATACATTTTAATCGGAACAGTCATGACGATGTGCCTCCAAACAGAAGCTCCCTTTACTTTGCCTGGCAGCTGAGTTGCTGCGAGCGAGTCTACACTGGACCCTAAGACTGCGCACGACTATCAGAAGTTTGCAGCACTGATGCGACGCTTTGAAGTTGTTAACCTTGGAGTTTCCTTGGTGTTGGCAGTCTTGGTAGAGCCACAGAACATCATATTGCGCAACTCAGGACGCTTTCCGTATGAAATGCATGATGCTGCTGACTATCTTGACATGCTCGCCAATGGTGATGCACCCCGCGAGATGTTGGCGCCGCTTGGATCGTGCCTGGGCAACAATGTTCCATCATGGTAATGATCTATCCTTTAACCCCAAAGCTATGTCTATTCTGAACCCAGGATCTTCCCAACGGACGGCCCTGCAGTCGGACGAGGATGCCAGCGCATGGGGGTCAATGCGACTGGCTATGACCTCGATCCGGTTTCTAGACAATAGACAGCCACACATACCCCACAAAAAATCCATGCAATGCCAAGTTGCGATTTGATATTTATCAACAGGAAAGAAAAGATATCTTGATATTTTCCACATTAAGGCTGACAACATCCTGGCGATGCAAGCAGAGGGTCTGAAGAAGGATCACTTGGACAAATACAAGTCCAAGCGTCGTTCGCATCATATGTACAGAGCAGCGTCGCGTTTGTGGGCAGCTGGACTGCCGTGGGAGCAGGCCTTCACCATAGTCAAAGAATCATTTGACGCGGTGATTGCAGATTCATAGGTATTTTAGTGCGGGTTGACACAGGATGTGGACTAGTCGTTCAACTTTTTTAGAACTCAATAGTAAATAGACTTAATGTGTGATACAGCTTTCACCACCACCAACCATCTATTTTGTGAAAAGTTGTTCTACACAAATTTCAGCGGTCCACGATCTATCTCCGCACAAAGCCTGCCAACCGCACCCAGCTGATGTATGAGTTGAACTCTAGTTGGATTTCACTTAAAAACCTAGTTGAAAAGTTGTGTTTCCAACATGGCCCAATGTGTTGTTAACCTTATCTGGAAAGCTATGTTTGTAGGCAGGTTTAGAGTTGAATCCTAGTTGGTTTTCACTCGAAATGATGGGGTGCGACCAATCCAGTCTTTGTGAGGGTCACTGGGTTTTCAGGGGTGATTTTGTGAAGCAAAGCTTTGCAAAGTGACGCTGGCTGCCATCATGGTCCACGGAAAGTCCACTCAATCTGGTAAACCCTAAACCCTAAACTCAAAAAGTTCAGAAAATTTGGGTGCGGCATGGACATTTAGGGGTGAATTTTTTGATTCAGAAGTTGGATTAATGAAAAAACTTTGAGTGGAATGATGATAGAATTCCACTCAAAATTTTTGTGGCATCCTAAACCCTAAGCCCCTAAACCCTAATGTTGCGAAGTAGTTTTAACCTATTCGCTTTCTAGTAGATACATGCAGCAATGTCAATACACTATAACCATATATTTTGAGACCATCCCTTCCCCAGTAACAGTCAATAAAAGGTTTCTTTATTTAGCAGCCCTCCAGAAATTGCACCATGGATTCACGTTTTTTTCATTTGAAGATTTGAGGCCAGCCAGGAATTTCCTGTCAAGGATGACTGTCCCTGAGGCTCACTGCCAAGAAGTTTGTGTTTAGGACGACCGTCCCTCAGGCTCACTGCAGACATTTGCCTGTGACCCCCCCCCCCCTGTGGCACATCACCTCTAGACTGGCCAACCATTTTTCATCCACTTGACAAATGTGTCTGTCCTTTAAAGAAAAACACTTGGCATTTTGGTACATCACTTTAAACTCCTGCTGAGATGTTTGGTTTGCTTTGGACCAGCAGGGCATTTGGTCCATGAGTCATGGCCCATTGGCCCATTGATTTCATTGCCCAGCCACAATCCCCAAAAGTAGTTGTTCAGGTCACATGTCCAATCACACACTCCATTGCCAAGCATTTCCTTTCTTCAGCCTTGTCCTGTGGCTAGCCATGGTCTATATGGCCATTCTGTGGCCTACTTGGCCAGAATCTTAGGGGTTGGAATCAGGTATCACATGGGTCATGGGTCCTGGGGCCATAGGCTAATTTTGTTGATGATTCAGCTAGCAAGAAGATTGATGGTGATGATATTCATTCCACTCACTATTCAAGGCCTAGCAATGAATAGTCTGAATAGTAATCTGGTGCCATCATCAATGAACAGTGGGACATCAAATGCAAATCCAATGCAGCTTGCTGGTACCAGCTGCTACTGTTGCACTCATGGTCATTTTTGCCATGACAGTGGTGGTGGTCATGATCAAGGGATGGACATTTTGCTTGGTCAGGCAGTGGGTTGACCAGACACTTAGCAGGTGATTAGGGTTCTGACTGAACCCCCCAAAATGAATCCACAAGCTGGGCTTTGCTCAACACAAGAGAAATCACACAGGCAACGTTGCCACTTTTCACTTACAGGCAAATTGAAATTTGAGTTCTGCACAGTGCTTACAACATGAACTCTAACTTCAAAGTTCAAATATTAAAAACCATAACTTCACTGTTGATTTGTCATGTCACCATTTCACCCAGTTTCCAATTGATCTGAGACGTTTGGCCCAGGTGAGTGGGGTGCACAACTGCAAGCGTTTGGTGCCTGGGGCTCAAGCTGGGTACTTTTGATGTCCTGGTCAGGGTCATGAGGCATGAACCAGGACCAGAGTTCAGTTCTATTCATTTTCTTGGGGCATCATGACATCATGTTCACCAGGACTATAGACTATAGACTAGACTAGACTAGGACTAGACTCATAATAGTCAATAGTCTATAGTCAGTCTATAGTCTATATATATATGGTTTGTAGTCTATAGCCCAGTCTAGCCTATTCGTCTATAGTCTATAGTAAGTAAGTATGATAAATTATATTATTATTAGTCTGTAGTCTGTATTGTAAAATTCAAGTGTTTCGGTTTTTCAATTTGTTTTGGGATTGAATTTCATTGTTCTTTCTTCCCGACTCCGACACATTTCTTTATACAGCAGTTTATTCAAACACTCAGAGTCACTCAGCACACTTCCCACTGAAAAATATTTAGGATGGGGTAGATGATCACTGATGGTCAGATAGATAGTCACTGATCACTGATAACTGATAGTCTAGTCTATTTGCCCTGGGGTCACCTGTACTACAGGGATTGGGGGAAGAGGATGTTTGTGTGTGCAAGTTTTGCCAACCTGGGCCAGCGATATGAACAGAAAGAATCCCAGGGTCTAGGCTTAGGCTAGGATCTTGGATCGATGATCCATGATCTATGATTCTATGGTTTCCGGTTTTCCTTCATATCTCTCAGTCACTCACTATCAGGCTATCGCACCATGATTTTTCCCTGTCACTGTCATATGATGAGGAACTAACACAGATCACAGAACATGTAAAACGGGACCGTATGTATCATGTATCATCTATCATGTATACTGTATACCGTATACCTGTATACTGTATACTGACTGTATACTGTATCGTTACATCATCATCAAATCATACATACTCACACTGTATACTGAGAATGTATCATGTATCCTGTATCTGTATCATGAGCCTGCAGTCTGTAACGACTGTATCAGTATCATGATTTTACTTAACTTAACTGAACTGAACTTTAGTTTAGAACTTAACTTAGAACTTGGAATATCAAATATCAGAATCGAATCAGAATATTGAATGTCGAGTCATGTCAATTGTTATCCATGTTCTTTCTGGGTTCCTTTAACCTTAGCCTTGGCCTTTGCATTCCAAATTCCAAAGTCCTTTGCTTTCAGATGCACTGATAAGGATTGCAAAGAGAAGCGGGCCAGAATCACATTCCAGGGGGAGGCGCAATGCATTCCGTGGGAAATGCTGCAGCAGGGGTGAAATAGAGAGGTGGCCATGGGCCATAAACTGACTGTGAGTCAGTCAGTTGATTTGAGATTTGATTTGCTTTTTTCTGGTCTGTTACTGTTCAACTTCCATTTTGCATGTTCACAACTGATCATGCTGCTCACATATCTAACAGCCAGCCATGGAGTGGAGAGAGTTTGAGTCTGAGTGTGGCGGCATTTCATGATGATAAAAAATATAACTTGTTCTAAAAAATGCGATCAGGATCAATATAATTATCCACCTCTCCTGGATCCTGTTGAAAGCACTCAGAGTCATGCGACATAGACTAGACTAGACTAGACTAGACTCATCAACATCAAACATCCTCTTCTGGGTTTCTTTGCTTGCAGGCAAAGTGAGGGATGGTGAAGCCAGGCCTTCGAAAGGCACAGCGCCTTCGGTGGGAAACGCTCGAATGTTGTGGGAGTGGGTAGTCAAGCCATAGTCATGTCATGTCACAGTCTTTAAACTTTAATCTGCAGTCATGTCAAGTCATGTCACGCATCCAACCACAGCCATGAATCATGGCTTTGGATCATAGAATTTGGACAAAGACAAGACTAAGACTAGAACTAGACTGACTAGAATTTGACTTGACTTATTTGCTTCAGAATCAAACCAATGGTCGGTCCAAGGTCAATCAATGGTCCAAAGGCCCAAATGGTCATTCATTCTGTAAAATCCCACAGCCGCAGCCGATCACTGCCAAAAGCACCGCATTTGAAGCTGCTTTTTTGTTTGCAAGCTTTGTTCACGGCGGCCAGCAGCAATTCAAGCAGTGCTGCAAAAACGCAGAATTGTGAGCACCCGGAGAAGTATGTTCGCTTTGGAGCAAACCAATACGGAAAATGGTCCAGATGCAATTTGTGCCAACAAAAGCTTAGCTTTGAGCGCTACTCCTACACCAACCCACCACCAAGTCTAGAGGAAAGGAAAACGCATTCAAAGTCTGCCAAAGATGACAAAGTGACATTGTCATCAGATCATGATCTACCGGCTGGTTGTGCAGGACAGAAGTCTGACAGCATTAACACGGTCATCCACATCCACCCGCCTTGTGCTTTCCCAGGACACTTTGAATCAGAGGACTTGCAGTCCATGCCCATTGCCAGTGCCAAGCCGTTTGAGTTAGAGCTTCACCATGTGCTGCACAACATGACCAGAGCAGTGTCTCAGGCCGTGCGGATGATCACAGGCAAGCAGTTTGCTAGTTCAGATGAGTCTGAATCAGAGAGGGAAGTGGCATCAGTGGCAGCGGCATCGGCATAAGACATGTCACCTGTCATGTCATATATATAAATTAAGAAGCCTGTGGTTTAGCCACAGACATGAGCATTGCCAGATGGGCAAAAGGCTTTGATTTTGCCCTGCTTCATGGAAAAGAGGCAAAGAGGAACTTGTCCGTTGTGAATTGCACAGGCCCTGGTTCACAGTCAGAGTCAGAACACTGTTTGTATTTCGAGTCATGTCATGTGTTCTGGGCATAGGCATTGGCCTAGGAATTCAATCACTCACCATGTCACCATGACCATGGAAGGTTTCCAGTTTCCACGGAATTACTCTCTAGACTGAACTGTACTCGATTTTATATCGCCGGCTTACAGCTTCGCTTCATCTATTTTCTCAAGTCTTTGACATGAGCAGCAGGTCTTCCTGTTATTCTTCTCGCACCTTTGCTTGCAGGTTGCCCAGAAGAACTTTGAAGCCAGAATCACATTCCATGGGCAAGGCAGGTGAGGGAATTGGGTGGGCAGTGGACCAGGGAGGAGTCAAATCTCCAAGTTTGCTTTCCCCTTCAAAGTGTATCCATGGCCATGGTCCATGCCAACTGCTTAGCGTGGGTGCACTTGAAAGAGGTTGGCAACACCTTACCGATTCAATTAGATTCATATCAAATTGAATGTCGAATCGAATCATTTATGAATCATGAATCTGAATCGTCGGTGGGCTACCGGGCTGCCCCACATCCGACAGATTTTGGGTTTGGCAGTTTGGCATGTCTTTTGTGTGTGTGTCCCTGCTGGGCCTTCCCATCTTGCACCTAGGTTTTCAGGATGTGGGGCCTCCACTTCAGAATCATTATTTTTTCATCCAAGTGTCTTTGTCTTTGCCTTTGCCACAGCCCAACAAACAAGAAGTCCCCAACCGCACCAAACTCTTGCTTCATCTCTAGTCTAGCACTCCTGGAAGGACGGCTTGGTCATCTTCTTGGACAAGATCAACGCTTTGAGCATGTGGACATGCTTTGCAAGGAGCGAGACAGATCAGGTTAGAGACTGGGGTGGCGGTGGCTGAGAGATTCGGGATCCGGTCACTACATCACTGAGTTACATGAGTCACTAGTCACTGCATCAGCATCCTTACCCATTCAAGTCTCCACAACTCAGCATGATCAAAGGCAGTGCAGCTTCTGCACAAAGTTGGCCAAAGTCAAGGCCTACGGCCTACAGGCCTGCCTACAGGTAAGTTATTGTACGGCAAACGGTCAGTAAACTGACTGTCAAACTTCCGGTGCCTCCACGAATACAACTACGACTCCACGACTACAACTACAACTTAACTTACTTAACTTTGACAATTGGTGTGCACTGTGTACTAAAGTAGGGTGACCTTCCAAAGACCCCCTGGAAGAACGGAAGTAGACTGACTAGAACTAGGATCAGAACTCATTGGTTGAGGGTCTACAGTCTACAGATTAAAATGCATGCCACCGACACCGCCCATATAGGGTGTCCGGGTGTCCTTGAATGTCCGCATTTGAGTTCCACCCATGCCTCATGGGTTTCATCATCAGGCTCACATGGATGCACTGCAAGACACTCAAGGGATGACTGTGGGATGGCTCAGTGCTCGGGTTGACTCTGGTGGAAGCTACTAGTTCCGGCAAGACTTGCTTTTTTGCTTGCCAGCTCTGGGCTCTGGGTATAAATATATACATATACAGTATATACAGGCATTATACAGGCTTATACAGGCTTATACAGGCATACGGCATACATACAGGTAAGTTATACAGCCAGCAGGAAGTCCAGTATCAAATCACATCACATATCATAAAATTGCATAGCATAGCTGCATAATCTATCATCAAACAAACTTTTGTCTTTTTCCCCCATTCTTAAGTTGACGTTTGACTCCACTGATACCGAATACAAATACCGAATACCACACTGCAAACTGCATATTTTACACGTTGCCGTTTCTATTCTCCTCCCACTGTCCTACCTTTTGTGTATCCCTCTTCTCAAGTCGCTCAAAGTCCATTTGTGCTCACGGAGTTTGGACACATCCCAAGCGCACAACCCAGAGTCTCAGGCATCAAAGATCAAAGACCATCATAGAATCGAATCACATATATTATCGAATCATATCATGAATCTATCATCAAATATCATTTATATAAAATCATCATATATTAAATTATATATCTAAATCATATCAGAATCATATCATATATCATAGCGAATCATATCACACCGTATCCGTAAATACATGTCATAACATATATAATATATCATATATATACATGTTACATATCACATATCATATCATATATCATATATTATAATATCAAATCATTGATGACTCATATCTATCTCAGTTATCTCAGATGCATACAGTTACAAAGCACATGTTCAACCTTCATAGATTTTTGTTGCTGGGTGTGACGATCTGATTCGCTTTTGGGGCCATGAGTGGGACATTTGATGTAGCATTGAGAAGTCAATGTCAAGAAGTTCTGTAGCTGCACATTCTGTATCTTCGCACTGCGCACCGCACCCAGGCTGAAGTTGCTGAAGTTGCATTGAAGACACACCATGACGCCATGAAGGCGCTCTCCGTTGTTCAATCAGGGGTTGTGGGTGAAGGCGCTCTCCGTTGTTCAATCAGGGGTTGATGTGGATGCGTTGAACATTTTGTTGTTAGTTGTCAGACTTTTAGCTTGATACTCAATGGAATGGATATTGCCATCGAGCCATTGACCTCAAAGGAAAGATCAGGTGTGTTGGCACAGCACACCAGCAGCACATGTGCAGGTGGGCAATGGCAATGGCCCATAACCAGCATGCCATGGTTCCGGCAGTGCCTCATCCAAACCGCGAGAACCTCCACGAAATGTGGCGCGAGGTTTTGCTTGCTGTGAGGACCTGCGTCCACCACCCCATAGAGGGAGCACTCCGCACTTGGAGCCTGTGACTTATGCTTCAGGACATTTTTTGTTCTCCAACATGAAATTTAGACATGGTCCATGGTCCATGGTTCAAGGTTTAGTTTTTGATATACTGATACTGATACTGATATCACTGATATACAGATACAGATACAGATGATACAGATATGATTCGATTGATATGATTCGATATAGTAATAATATACATACTGATTCTGATACTGGTTTATATACTGTACTGTTTTGTATCTGGAACTTCAACTTGAACTATGAGTCCCAGTCCAAGCATTACAGAACTCCACTTGACTCTAGTAGAGTCTAGACAGTCTAGAGTCTAGGCTCTAGAGATGAGCTTTCTTCTATTCTCTTCTATTCTCATTGGACACAACTCAGGAAGAATCAGATATTTAAACCAGATTTGCAAGACCGAGCACGGGAAGGCGAGATAGGTGGTTGTGCCCATTTCCATACCAAGATCATGTTCGAATTGGTTATGCCGACCTTTTTGCTGGATGTTGCATCCAACCAAAGCTTCTTGGACTTGACTAGACGCGAACATTGTATTAATTTGAGGCCCAAATTTGAGGCCAGAGCTTTGTGAGCCAGGGATGGCATTCCACACACTTCCCAGGGTCCCATAATGAAGTTTTCATGCTGCTGCATGCCATTGTCCTAAGTTTGTAGTACTGGCAGTACCTGCTACTAAGAACAGCTCTACATCATCTTCAAGGCCTTCCAGTGTGAAGTTGCCAACGGCAATGTGCCAGGCATCACCTTGGCAGATTTGGCTCCCTTCATCAGACTCCTCATGCGTTTGGTGCGTGCATTCAGTTTGGTCCATGACCACCAGCGGGCCTATGTCAATCCTCACGCTTACATAGCAAGGCAACTTCCTCAGTCTCCTGCATTTGAATTACAATACGTTTTGACTTTTTGAGTTTTTGCGACTACCTTAGACTCTTAACAGATAGTAATTGAATCACACATCGACTAGACTGTTTATATTTAAATACATCTCATCTACTGTTAAACTATAGTCAGAGTCAGTCAGTCAGTCTAGACAGTTATCTATAAAGTCTATAAAGTCTACTGTCTACTGCTATAGTCTATAGTCTATAGTCTATAAGACTATGACTATCACATCATATGTGAGTCACCAGTGGCCGCCCAGCCCAGGAACGAATATGTCCTTTGGTATGGCAACTGGTGGCTTTTACAAGGTCAATGGTGGGAGCTAATTGCATGAAAAATTGACATGTGCTCCGGGCCGACAGTTGGCTGGCAGTGGCGTGCAGCATGCGGATATACATTTTCATTGCTGCATTGCATTTGATGCATTCAACATTTGCAAGGCCAACTGGCCAACTTTTGTCATAGCCCGGCCTTGCTTGGTTTTGCTTTTAAAAAGCCGCCAAGTCCCTTTTCGGATAATTGCCGACAATCCAAGCTAGCACCAGCAGCTAGCTAACGATTACCAAGATCGCCAGCCACATCACGTGAAAACTTCATTTGCAGGGGAGGGGAGCTGCAGGCTGCAGGTTGAAATCCTCCCTGGAACCTCTGGGACACCTCTTATGGCATCCAGTTTGGTTCAACTCCTGGGCGGGAAGCCTCTGGCACCTGTGACACCTCTTATATATCCACCCCTGCTAGCTTTCATCATCAACCCCCGCCTCAGATGAATCAAATTGGCCCTTGGAGGCTTGAGTGCTCAGCAAAGTTTTGGAGGGACAATAACAAACAGGGGCGCCAGGGTGAAGTTGGAATTTGGAGGGTTTGGTGAGATTCGATGTTATGATATATGGACTTGGACTTGGTTCATGATATGATATGAGATGAGATATTGACATGATATTGATATCATTCATTGATATCTACGATATGATTCATGAATTTATATTTTATTTTTATATATTTAATTTATGGACCGTGACCATGACCATGTCATGTCTGTCTAGTCTAGTCTAGTCTTTTGACTTTGACATTTGAGATTCATGTTTGGATCAACAATGTCTGCCTTACCATTGCCAGCTTGCTCAATCAGCACTTTGCCCTGGCCCTGGGCCCTGACAGGCCACCCTGGCAATCTTTTGCGCGAATCATGGATTTCATGGACTCAGAGACACTCTTCCAAGCTGTGCTGGAGATGGACACTCTGGGGGATCAGAGCGATTGGGATGAGAACATGAAAGGACTCTGGCACGCGGTTGCAGCCATGCTGGACGCACAGCCTGCCGTCCAGGACAAGCCCCTTGACTTACACAGCCTTACAGGTCGCAACCGTTGCATTGCTTTGCAATGTCTTGTTCATTGTCTGATGTTGTTCAAGGCCCCATCATTGGTACCATTTTGTCCCCAGATGTCCCCAGCCTTTCCCAGCGCTGTCATGCCCTGTTGGTACCCCCATGCCACAGCATATTGTATTGACTGTATTGAAACATCTTGCCATCTTGCCACTTCTTGTTGCAACGGCAACGCCATAGCCACATCGGCCACATCACATTTGCAACATCAGTTGTACAGAACATGAGTCATGAGTCATTTGGATTCAGAAGCAGCTGTTTGGTGTGTTGCATGCATCGGTGGACTACGTGCCAAGGTTCTTGAAGAAGAAGGTCTACGACGATCCTCCTGGCAGCTTCGCAGTCGAGATGACACGTTGCAGATATTCAGCCATTTTGATGAAACTCATCAGCATTAGTCAGTGCAGCATTCAGCATTGTTCAGGGGATCAGGGATCTAGTCATAGGCAGCAGTGGTTGCTTTCGGGCGGTAGTGTTTTGATCCGCACCAGGAGCTTGCGATTGGCCTTGGTGACTGCCACCTCCAAGCTGATCACCGAAGCCACGAACTCTCACCCAACTTTGCAAGAGGCGTGCGCATTCCTCAATGCAAAGTACATGAAGGCCAAGGGGTACTATGTGGTGGCTGGCTTTGAGTGGCAGGGTGAGCCAAAGAAGGGCCAGTTGTCACATGTGGAAACTTGGACTGATTTATGATTCTTATATAAGTAGTAGTGGTGACAGTAGTGATTCAAAGTGATGAAATGATGAGTTATTTAAATTATGTTGGATTCTGATTATGGTCGGTTGGTTGCATCATTGCATAAAAGCATCAGCAGTTGAAGTTTGAGCTTTGAGCCCAGTGGCCAGTGGCCCATTGATAGACTGATTCGATGATAGACTTAGGCTCGACGGCTCGACCGTTTTAAACTTGACTTGACTGGACTAAAGACTAAGACTAAAACTTCCAATTCTAATTCTGATTCTAATCATTAATTTGCCGCTATAAATTAAACTTAAAATATCTGACTATTTATGATTTATGATTGATTTATGATTCATTCATTCATTCAAATTCTAACCTGAGTCTAATTCTAATGGCCCATGGCAAATTGGCTATGGCCCGGCTCATGGCTATTTATTGGTTATTGGCATTGGCAATTGGCATTGGCATTTGGCTATTGGCTATGGCCCTGGCAATTGGAGCGCTTCGCAATTTGCTTATTTAGCAATTGGCTATGGGCTATGGGGCTATGGGCTAGAGGCCAGGCTATAGGCTATAGGCTATAGGCTAGGCTATAGGCAGGCTAGGCTATAGGCATAGGGCTAGGCTATTGGCATTGGCTATTGGCAATTGGCAATTGGCTATTGAATATTGACTAGCCTAGCCCCTAAACTCCGCTAACCACTAGGCGGCTATTGGCTACTATTGACTATTGACTGACTATTGGCTATTGGCGGCTATTGGCTATTGGCATTGGCAATTGGCAATATTAAATATTGGCTATTGGCATGGCAATTGGCTATTGGCATGGCAAGTTATTGGTTAAAACAAACTTTAAACGGTATGACTAGACTAGACTAGACTGACTAGACTGACTATGACTATGACTATGACTCATGACTATGACTCTATGACTCAATGATTCTCAATGACTTATAATTATTATAATTACTGTACTAGACTAGACTCGACTAGATTACTTTCGACTTGACTTAAAGTCTTAAATCTTAAACTTAAAGTCTTAAAACTTAAAGTCATGACTCATGACTGACTTGACTTGACTGGACTTACTTTTTGTCACCCAGGAACCAAACCCGTTCACCATAGTGGAGAGTGAGGGGAAGGAGAGCGTCACACGCCGTTCTTTTGGCATTTATGTGTCCCCGGAGATGGGATCAGCAGCAGCACGATCAGCAGCAGCTAGCTCGGCCTAATTGACACCGATTGATGTGGCTAAAGGCAGCTGAAGGAGTTGTGAAAAAAGATCTTGCGCTGTCCACTCACCCCGTCACGTTCGACCGTTCAAGAGTTCCATTCAGCAAGTTCATGTTTTCGCCTTGCAGGCTTCCACCAAAGCCAAATCCAACGCCCGGGCTCTCAAGAAGCCATGTGACATGTGCCACCAGTGGGCCACAAGCAATGACTGCACATTCTGGATCGAATCTTATCAGTGTTGCTGTCAAGTAGGTGTGCAAACCATTCTTGACAAAACAGGACTGGGCTAGATTGGATCAAATAGAGTATCCAGATCCAGACTATCCAGATATTGTCATGAGTCATAGCCTTAGGGCCTTAGTCATTGTCATTGTCTCTATAAAATATTATGACAGCAAGATTTTCAACCCTTTGGTCTCCAGGCGACCTTTATACCACCTGATCCGACCGACCGAGATAGGACATGATACCCCGAGGTGTTTTGGTTCATGTGCCAAAAAGGGAGTGATCTGCTCTTTCCGGACGGCAATGCCATGTCTGATGCCAAGGCTTCAAGCCAGTTGTTTTTCTCACATCCTTCAGAACCTCGAGGCGCACTTGCAACAGTTAATGGGGCCAGGGCCGGAGTGAGTGGCACACACAGACCTCTGAAAGCAGAGCATTTTTGAGGAACTCCAAAACTTCTAAAACTCTAGAGTCACAGGTTAAAATTCACTGGTCAGTGTTAGGCTTTAACCATTTGCTTTGATTCTTAGTCTGCAGCAGGGGTAGCGGTAGTTAGGAAGCCAGTAAGCATCAGCATGGCAGCATGGTCAGAGAGAAGTCAAGTTACTGTGTCAGGCTCAGTCTAGTCAGTCCAGTCTAGTCTAGTCAATCTAGTGCGAATTCATGGGAATTCATGCAGGTTTGTTGCAGGCAGGCAGGCATCCAAATTTTCATCCATCAACCTCAAGGCTTCATCAAGGTAGGCAAGCCAGCCCTGAGGTTGGATCAGGTCAAAAAACTGTTCACCAAGAAGTGCAATCAATAGGGCCATCCATCCATCCACCTTTCATCCATGGTCCATGTTTTCATTTCCACAGAAAATATACGTTTGGTTGGCTGCAAAGGCAATAGGGCTCCAGGATGACACAGGCTCCGGGATACATTTGTGTTTGCATTTCCACAAGTGAAGTGGCAACGCCCAATGCAGGCCGTGGCATGGAGGATGCTTCTAGGGAGGGCAGAAGCCAGGTGCGAAGCAGGGCAGGGCCTCTCGATTGATTTTGTTGGGATGCTGACCAGTGTCAAAAAGGGTTCCTTTTGCTAGGGCTAATTGGCTAATGTTGCATGCAAGTCTGAATTCTGAACTTGGGCACCCTTCTCTTTATCCAACACGTGACATGGTGCATGCACTGTGGAGTCTTAGTCTTGCAGTCTGTCTCTCAACCGATTTTCAATTTCACTTTAAATTAAATCGATGATATTGCAATTAATTTATGTGCTGGCTAGCTGCCAAAGCTCAAGTGAGCCATCAGGGGAAAGATATGAGGAAGGAACCCAGGACATCATGACACCCCACCACCACACCCATGAAGCAGCTTCTAGACCACTCTTTGTCAAGGGATTGTCAACAGTACTGGTACGGCCGTATGGCATCCATTATCAATGCCATGATAATGCCATGATTGAAATTCAGAAATTCATGGTTCATGTGGTCTATGATGACAATCTATGGTCCTATGGCCCATGGGGTCCAATATGAATTGACATGGACAGGCAAACAGACATAGACGGGACTGATAGTCAGTGATTATTGGATTGATTAGTGTGATAGTGTATCATTGATTGGTATCGGCGCGGTATTGTATGATGACTCATGACTCAATTCAATCCAATGATTCGATATGAAAAATGATGACAATGCAGCAATAATCAGCAACAGCAATGAATGATTCTGAATGTTCATGATGAACAGAAGTCTCCGGCCCTTCTGATGGCAATTCCGAATTCTCCATGTCCCAGCGGCGGGATCGGCTCGGACGGATCAACAGCAATTGGAGAAGGCAGCAGAACCACATCCATGCAGTTGGAGAGCATGCAAGCAAAGTTGTGCAAGCTCTGAATCCTCTGGAGCATGTAGAAGGACAGGTTGGCAAAAATCAGAAGGAAGCAGAATAATTTGTGGTTTTGGTTAGCAATCCTGCCCCCAACCCAAAAAGCTTCTCAAAGCAAAAGGGTCTTGTCCCACATGCCACATACTCCTAATTATGGCAACGGCAAAGTGGCTAAACAGTCTTTAAACCAAGTGATCCATGTTGGTCCCCCAAAAAATCTCAAACCCAACCGACTGACCAAAACATGCTTTTCATCATGTTAGTCGAGTCACATCATCATACATACATCACATCATATACAGTCATACAATCATGCAGTACAATACATAGTTACATACAGACATACATCATACTACTCTGTATACTCTTACATACTTGTTTTGTTTGAGCTGCAGACAGGCACTGGTGGTCAGGCTCCAAAATCAGCAACCTCCTGGTTGGGGAGTGCGTTCAGCAAGTTGCAGGGTGCAGCAATATCCTTCTTTAAGGGGGGCGACAAAACTGGCACCAGCAACGCTTCTTTTGCAAGCCTGATTGTGTCCACTTGCTTTTTGAAGGAGCAAAGCAGGAGAGGGGTGAAGAGTCAAGTCAAGAGGATATTCTGTAACTGTGTTCTGTATTCTGATCCTGATATTCTTTCAATCCATGTGCCATGTCAATGGTCCAAATTGCAATTTGATAAGATATTAAGTTCATTATCTAAACAACTTAGGCTATAGGCTATAGGCACAGGCTATAGGGCAATTGGCATTGGCAATAGGCAATAGGCAGCGGCATAGGCTATAGGCTTAGGCTATAGGCTATAGGCTATGGCTATAGGCTAGGCTATAGGCTAATAGGCTAGGCTATAGGCGAAGGCTATAGGCAGGCTGGCTCAGGCTATTTGCCATTGGCCATATCACTCATCACCACAAATTGCACCAATAGAGCTCCAGGACAGTGTCATTAGAGCCTTTTTGGGGGGCGTTAGAGGGGTCATTTGAGTACTACTGGGCAACTTCTGTGTCCAGGGTCAGTGTTAGCAAGTCAACTTTTCCAGGACTTTCAAGGAGGTGCTTCAGCCCACAGACGAAGCTCCTAGAGGATCTTTGACATTGACCTTCGGCTTTGATGAGACCCAGCAGCGAAGCACCAAGATGACCAAATTGAACAAGATTGGCAATGAGGACACCGACCATGGAGCTGCAAGGACTGGCCACATCCATTGCCACATGTCATGAACACTTGTCCATAGTCAGTACTCAACTTTCAGAAATTGGGCATTCGGTTTGCATGCATTGCTGCATTGTTGTGTCACCCAATTAAATTGGCACTGTCAGGGTTGCACAGACACACCTCATATCCAAGCAACACTATCAACCCTTGCAGAACAGATCAGAAGACTGGACGGTACGAGGTTGGAAACTTCATGGTGGCCACAGGAGCCATTGGTTGGAGAGATCTTTCAGACCTGGACCAACACCATAAAGAATCACTGGCACTGCCACCTGTCAAACTCGACCGAACAGCAGCATCTTACCTCATTGCAGGGCTGCTCCGGATTTTTAAATTCGTTTGCCCGATGGAAGAGCTTTTGGAGAAGGCTAGACAAAACTTTGGAGTCATACAAATCCTCTGCGTGTGCGACTCTGCTTCGGCAAACTGTCGTGCACTACCACGATTGTTTAGTTGGCTACAAACTCAAGCACCTTGCCTTTGCTCTTTCTCTCCTTGCCTGTTGCATCAGCTAGCTCGCTGTTTGGTAATGGCACTTGAGAGACAAGGGGTGAGCAGTTCCTTGGCTTCATGGGGTGAACAGTTTTGTATGTTGACTGTTGACACAGCAGTGGCAGTATCAAGTATAGCCTAGCATAACAGTATGCAGTATGCAGTATGCAGTATGAATGCAGCACTGTATACTGACTGTGTAACTAATACCGTACCACTACCATAACCTATTACAGTCCAGTCTACAGTCTACCGTCTACAGTAACATGGAAGTGGAAATTGCCCATTGGTCCATTGTCAATTGTAAGAAGACTACTTTCCTTTACAAACAGGGCCGGGGTTTCAGTATACACACAAGTATCAGTATCAATATCACTGTAAGATTAAAAATAAGTAAGTTAAATGTGATGAAATGCAATAAAACCTTATAAACACATGTCACGTGTCACATAGTCACATAGTAACATATCACATATCACATCACATATCACATACCAGCACCGGGTACCGTATAATGAGATTTAATTTATGCATATGAGATATGATATGATTCGATTCATTATGTATTGCTGAACTGCTGATAAATGCAATATCATCAGTGGTCACTGTTCACATCATACTAAATATGATATCAATGATATCTGATATCAATGTCAATGTCACGTCAATGATATCATGATATCACTGACCAGTGACTGGAGAGACTTTTGAGTTTCAGTTGATTCACACAGTGACCAAGGTCAACTCTATTGTCTCTCCCGACTGTTGCAGGGCAGCAGCTTGCGAATGTCAGTGACCAGAGCGATGCAATCCGAATTGGAAAAACGGTATCGATATCACAGAGTCTTTGCCATCCCGAGTCGGAGAGCAAATGGTTCTCGCTTTCGCAATGCATTGACAGATCTTTTGCTGGGCAACTGGGTCACCTCACTTGACAGCTCAAATGGTGCTGATCAAACACCTTTTCAGATACAGATCCGAAAGTTGCTTCAGCACTTCAATGGGGACATCACACAGAGTGATGAGTGGGAGCACTGGTGCAATGGTTGCTGCGCCAGTCGCGAAGATGGTCTGCAAAAGGCTTGGGACAATTCTTGAAAATCCTTAACATGTTCCCTCACTGACCTCACCTCTTACTACAGTGACAGTCAATTGTCAGTTGTCAATAATATGTTTGGCAGCCAGATACGGTCTAGTCAGGAATCAAAACCCAAGCCTCTCTCTATCAGGTCACACAAGTTCAGTAGCTCACATACATCACATACACATACAGACATAGTGACTCAGAGTCATAGTCAGAGCCATGGGCCATAGTATATACCAATCATTATACCCGGAAACGGTCCGGTATACTACACCGTTTTCCTCTTGCCTGTTGCTTTCCTGAAACATTCTGCATGCCTGCTACTTATACTGACTGCTGAACTTATACTGGACTGTACTTATGACTCCTTATGACTTGTTAACTTATGACTAGACTTGGCTCAACATTTTAAATCTTGGCCTTGTGGCATTCTTGCTTGTTCTTTGACACATGGAGGCTTCTTCACTTTTGCACAACACCTTCTTCAAATCCATCGAGCTTTTTTATCCTCAACGGTGGCACATGATCATCCCATCACTTCGGCAATGGGCAGTCATGTCTGTCATACACGGGATCGGAAAGATCTCACTGGAAGTGTCCGGCCAGCTTGAAGAGGCAAGGATCTTGACAATTGCAGGGTATCAAACACAGTAGTTTTGCAAGTATCATAGAGAGTCAAATCATAGGGGCAGACTCAGAGTCATATATAGTCAGTCTAGTCAAGTCAGAATAGTAATAGTCTCATATAACTCATATAACTCATATATCATAACTTATCAATTGTCAACGGTACTGGTCCTAGTCCTATAGTCCTAATTGTCAATATTTTCTAAAACAGTATACAGTATAGTATACAGATAAACAGTACAGTACAGTATACAGTATACAGTATTTACTATATAATACAGCCGCAGTATACAGATACACAGCAGTCAGTAGTCATAGGGTCAGTCAGAGCCATAGACATAGACAGAGTCGTGCAGAATCATACACGATAAGTAGCCCACCATGGACTGTGCATGTTTGTCCTTGTTGCTCAAGCTGTGCTTTGCCTTTCCCATCCCTTTGCTTGTGCACAGGACCTGCCAGAGAACGATGCACTTCCAGGCGGTGGCCAAGCCGGTGAAGATGACGCCCGAGCCTATCGGCAGCTGGTCTCTAGGCGAAAAAGCCGTGGACTTCAATTCCTGAAGGACAAGCTGAGCAGTTTTCATTTGCTGCTCACTGTGGCACTGGCCATGGTGATGTCTGCAATCAACTCTTTGTGTTTCCAATGTGTCAACGCAGACCTGAAAGGAATCTCTCTAGCACAGCCCGTGCGCAAGGTCAAACGTCAGAGAAAGCGGATGCAAACCAAGGGAGCTGAGGCATTTATGGATGATGATGATATGGCCCCACGTTTCATCAGTATTTTCCATCGTGGGGTACAATGCACTGCTAACCTTTGGAAAGAAATTCGGACTCCAAACATTTTCGCCACTGTTGGAATCTTTTGGCCAAGCAGTGAGCCAGAGGGCCAGAGATGCTTTTTGGTATTGGAAAACATCTTGCAAGTCATGGTAGCATTGAAGTGGAGGATCCTGCAAAAATTTTGCTTTCCACCATGGAGCCTAGCAGAGCTTGAAGGAAATCCATCCGATGAGATTGCCACTTGTCATGTTCTATCCAGCCTTTAGACTTTTGATTTTTGCAGTTGCAAAGGATTACAAAGGTCACCAACCACCAACCCGTTCAACTTACTACTAATAGTCAGAGTCAGAGTCATGAGTGTCATAGGAGTCATAGTCAGAGTCATATTTCTAAGTCTATGTCTATGTCTATAGGCTAGGTCTATAGTCTAAGTCTATAGACTAGTCTATAGTCTATAAGTCTATAGTCTATAGTCTATAGTCATTAGTATTAGTAGTATCAGTGCAGCTAAGTCAAGTTATAAGTTTACAGTTCAAGTTACAGTCTGTTACAGTATCAGTTAACAATATAACTTAACAGTATAAAACTATAGACTGACTGAGACTATAGACTATAGACTATAGACTATAGACTAGACTAGACTATAGACACTATAGACTATAGACTAGACTTTAGACCAATATAATATATTATATTTAAATTTT
>JAOBYK010298809.1:0-19565 GCA_025434845.1 Phenganax subtilis | reverse complement strand
CTGTCAACTTCCCCTGTAGGAGGAAACCGGAGTACCCGGGGAAAACCTACGACTTTCGGCAGAGTAGTTGACAAACTTTTTTCACTTGAGAAAGTTAAGTCCGAGCTGAGAATCGAACCCACAACCTCAGTGGTGAAAGACACATATCATAGCGACTGTGCCACCGAAGCCCCTATATTTCTAATATATTTCTAATTCCATGATGGAGCAAATTGTAATTCCGTTTCTAATTGTGTTCTAACATGGTTTTCAATTGACTGCAATTAGAACACGAACACAATGATTAGAACATACCTGCTTTAGTTCACCTACTAGAGTCTCTGTATAACTTCGAATAGAGTCCAAAGATTCGCTGCATTCTACAAAATACCTAAAACACAAATATAATATTCACACAAATCAACTGTTCAATATTTTTGTGGGTTTCTTACTCTTATTTCAAAAATTTTAGGACTTACGTATTTTGGGCATGGTAGTAGTCCACAAAATGTTGTGCAAGGTCAACACCTTTCTTAATCTTCACTTCACTGACTTTGATCAGATACTTGAGCACAAAATTCCAATATTTCAGATAATGAACATTGAAATGAATAGAAAATTTTCATCTTTTGATACCTCACACATCTGTAACTGAAAATAACGTCTTTCTTTCTCCATTTCATCCGCTATCTGAAAATTTTTGAGTAATGTCATGTGAAAGATGTTGATGTAGAGTGAGTTAAACATCCTACCCTGATATATTTCATGAACATATGAACAGGGAGTGTCTGAACTTGTGTATAATACTTGCTTACCTCCTGAGGTGCTATTTCAGTTCTCATTAAACCAGATTCCTTTGCCTGCTGTTTCTTTTCCTTTTCAAGTTTTGCACTGGAAAATTTTTTTGATGAGTAAAATAATTTAGACAGAGTAACATGAAGTGTGTTGCATCTGCAACTTGATATTTGTAATATGTTGCTCACTATTTTGTATCATAGTCTTTTGAAGCTTTGTCGAAAGGTTTTCTAAGATCCTGAAACACAAAAAGACAAGCTACAACAACTTATGTTTCAATATGGAAAATATTCACAGATCTTACCCCTTTCACTTCTTTTAGATCTCCTTTTAAAATAGACTCGAGGGGAAATAAGACAATGTTATTATAATTATTCAGCTGAAACAAAAACGAGTCTGCATGAGAATTGAACTGAAAGTTTCCAAAAATACAAAAGTTGTGTGGCATCAGGCAAAGTAAATAAATCAGTATGGTGAAATGGAGCATATTTTAGTGGTTTCATCTTGTTAAATATTACCATATTTTTCATGATTGCTGATAATTCCTAGAAAAGATGAGAAAATTAGCTAATGTTCCACCTAAAGAGTTTAGCAACTTATTAAGTAAATACCTTTGCAACAACAGAAAATTTTAAAAATGCTGTTCCTATACTGGGCTCAGCTTCTTTTGAGAGAACAAACATGCCTAGTTTCTCCAAAGTTTCGGCAAGTAAACATTCATTTGTCACGTAATCTGCAACAAAAACTTATTTACCCATAGGCAGGCAAGAACCTTAATAATGTGAGCAGTATGAATGTTTGACACAGTGAAATATCGAATTAAAGCATGTTGGGGTGCATTACGTACTACACTTGCAAATTCTATGCTGCATGAGTTTTCGTATTACTTTTTCCTGCTTCCATTAAACCTTTGACAGATTTCTTCAAGCTGCGTAAGTGATTTCTGTTGTCATCCAAAATCTGAACATGAAAAAAGAAAGTGTAATTACCTTTTGTGAGTGTCTTGCCCATTGAGAGTAAAATTGTCAGCAACAAGACAGAGTAAAATAAGATACATGGCCACCCATTAAATTAAGTACAGCTTATGGGATGGGTAGATACGAGATGTTATGAATTATTAACCAAGGTATACTTCATCCGTTTGTATTGTTCATTCTTCGGAAAAATTGGGGGAATTTTGGTGAACAAAATTTGTGTATGATCTTTTCACCAAAAGTGTAAACAATAAGCAATAAACACAAGCATAAATAATCGGAAACGGAACTTAACGTTTTCGTGCAATGTACTTGGACAAGTCTAAGCCAAATCAATGAAAGTGAGAGCCAACACATTTTTCTACAACGAATTTATATTAATAGTCTGCACAAAAATAATCAGGTGTTGAAGCTGTATTATAATTGCATAAAGTACAACATAATGTTGAAATGTCAAATCGCTAAGATCGGATTTTATCACCAGGCAAAATTAGACGACACTAAAACAACACAAAAGTATTTTTCTATTTCCTGGTGCCCAATAGAATGAATTTTACCTCTTCAAGATTTGAAATGGAAGTTCGGCATGAGTTCAATGTCGAGTGTTCACCAAAATTTGACGTGACAGGGGAGGAAAGATCCGCACGAGTTTCCTCAATAAAACGACGTACAGTAATACGATCAGGCATCGTGATTTAGTTCTCTATTCGAAATACAAACTAGACGATGATAAAATTGCAGGAACAGAGACAAAAATCATTCATCTTGACTTTACAACATTGACTGGAGTTCACTAGAGTTCCGGCCTTGTCGATTTCATTATTCTTTACACATACATGGCTATCATGCCCATATATGGTAGTGCCCAGAACAAAATAATTTTGTCGAGCACTCCCGAAGGACATGGCCGATATTTGTTTATTTCACATGTTGGAAATTGAAGCTATTTCTTTACGAAATATTAAAATTCGTTGTAATATTGTCGCATTCATTTCATATATCTTAATCAATTGTAATGGTAACTAGAAATATTCTTGCTCTGGGCACGTACTTCCGCTTTGTGGTCCTGAATTTTCGCTTGCTATGACGTCACAGAACGTTAGATCATAAAAGAGACTGGGTACTAAGGTAATTTGCTTTCAAAACAGTTGAGTGAGTAAATTCTGTTTTGTTTAGCTGTCAGCAATGTAAAATGAAAACACTATTCCAACAGATATATTAAGGTGCGAAAGAAGGACAAGTTTTAAAGTCCAATACTCTTTAATAATGTTACAAAGCATTAATTAAATTCCTCACACTTATTCTATCATTTACTTTCAACTATTTCATATTTACAAATTCTATTCTTTATCTTTTTACACTACTTTGTAAATATGAGAGTTCTCTATCTTACAACTTTCATGACGACCCCTCACAACAAATTGATGCAAATGTATTGCACTGTTAAACCTTTGTGTACAACTCACAATTTCTTCACAACAAGTGCACACAGTCTATACAACAGCACTGCTTTTAACAGGCACAAAATAAGAGTCATCAACATTAACACTTGGTACAGTTTGATCAGGTGAGCGCTTGTCAAAATGATAAGAACTCATCACTTGACTAGTTGACTTAAACCAAGGATGTTCTAAAAGTTCTTGCGCTGTCAATCGTTGCGATGGTTCTTGTCTCATCATTGATTTAATTAGACATTTTGCTTTTGAAGATAAAGAATCAGGAACAATGAAGATTCCACGTTTAATTTTTGAAAACATTACCGTAGGTTCAGCATCCTGGAAGGGATAGCGTCCAACAAGCATAGTGTATAACATCACACCAAGACTCCAAATATCTGCAAGCTTTCCTGAATATGCTCCATTACCATGCAACAACTCAGGACTAACATATGCAGGACATCCAAGCCTATCATCTAGTGTATCGTCAGATCCCTCCAGAACACATGCATCCTCCAAACACTCTAGTTTCAAATCAGTTCTGGAAAACAACCACAAAAATTTGGTTACGAAGTTTTTTTTGCCCGCATGCATTCGTGAGACACGCATCTTTACAATGTAAAATTCTGGCAATTAGTAAATTCAATTAGAACACTTGGCGTTTCTAACTTCCGGTAAGGAAATCCAGCATAATCAGCGAAATATATCGACCCACACATCAATTGTTTTGCACAATTATTGTGAAATCTGAATATTTCATTGTCATCTAAGATCTGAAACGTTAGTTGAATATTTCTTCAAATAAATAAAGTGCAGTAAAGTTGCGCCTGAAATGATCAAATTGCTTATAAAGTGTATAAACAACAATTGGTTTCCAATGACGCCGGAAAAATGTCGCTAAACGCCTCCTCAAATATCTCCCACGCTCGAAAAATCACCACATTCAAGAAATAATGCACGTTTCTGCAAGCTAAGTAAAGTGTTCTATCTTTGGAGAATAGCTCCTAATAGAATCGCACAAGTCTACGAAATATACAAGTTGACAATTTCATGACATGTCAATTTCGTGTACCCCGTTGCAACACGGTTCCCGACCAAAACGCGGGCATTTTTCACCACGACTGTCTGTTGAACAGCAATTATAATCTGGAGTTCTTTAACGTATTTTATAAGTTGCTGATACTTACAAATAAAGGAGATATTACGATTCCCAGCTAATTTAACGCGGCAATTATTTCATCGATTTGTCCCGACATCGTGCAATAAGTACAAAGGGGTAGGTAACAATAAAGTGGCAACAATTAATGCGACTTCATTCAACAGGGGAAAAAATTTCTCACCTATCTTTATTCTTGAACACAAACTTTCTTAACTTTAGATCGCGCAGTACTATGCCAGCTTCGTGACAACGACATACTGCTTTCACAATTTGACCAAACAATTTCATTGCTTCATTTTCACGCAATCTTTTTTTCGCTTTCACGTAACTATGCAGATCACCGTAAGAACTTGGCATAAATATATACGCCTTAGTTTCTCCAACAATTACATCCAATATATCGTTAATGTTCTCATGCGATTCCATCAAAGCGTACGGCGACAATACTTTCCCTAATTTTGTTGATTCGATAATCTTGCACGCTAGTTCAGCACGATTGCGAGTGTCAATCGCGCGACTAAATGTACTGCCAGCGCGTGAATCTAAAATGAGATACTCCCCAATCTTATAAACATTTTGTCCATTTGAAACAGGATTAGTGTTAGTTTTTACCCGAGGACGAACAACATTAGCAGCTTTCACTTCCTTGGGTTTCACAATTGATTGTTTCGTTGTCATGTTGGCCATATCATCCGTTTCTTGTGAAGTCCTTTTCGTCCCATTTCTAAGATATGGATGAGTTCGACGATGGTAGAGCATTTAAGCTTCAACTATTAGACAAATCTGTCTCGTTTCTTGCAGGATGAAGTCGGTATCAAACTATATTGTTCTGTGACTGTCTCGTCAGCTTTATGACGTTGCAATAATTTCTGCTTGCACACGCAATCCGCAACAAAAATTACGGACGCAAAATGAAGTTGTTTCTCGTTGGAGGGCAGGCCCAAGCAAGGCCAATCCCTTCAACAACACGAGACGAAAGAAAATAAAGCCATCCAAATGTAAGGTTTTCTATTATCTGCGTGTGTCGCAACCACAACCTAATACAACATAACTCAATGGCTGCCTGACGCAATTTTCAAAATGTTTCTACGACGATTACGCCACGACCCTCACATAACTCTGTCGAATTTCCTGCCATATACGGGCATAGAGTCCATATTTAGCATCGTTGTCTTTGTTTCAAGGCACATTATGATTGGCCAATATCCTTCCTCGGTTTATACAAGCCAATCGACGGCGTCAAAGAAATGTCGCAATATCTTTGAAACTATTTGATATCACTACACAATACTTCATACGAAAGAATCTCTTTTGAGATGGTTTACACCATAAATATTATTTTAATTGAGATTGTTAGAAAACTAAGATACCGTCGGTGTACGCAGGATTCTGATTTTCCGGCGCTGATTTTTGCCTGGCTAGCACCGGAACGCAAAAAATGTTGTGCTAAAAGTAAGACCATGGATATTTTTTCTGTTACCGCAACTTCTCAATTTTTCTTTTTCAAAGTTTTTCTTACATTGTCGTAACAGTTTGTATGTATTGTATCGTTTGCTGAAATCATATGACATGATCAAACTTTAGAGTCTGTTACTTTCATCTGCAGGTCAGACACTGACAGACAGCAAAATAAGCGAACACACCAACAGAAAAGTGAGGAGATATTTATTTATTATGGTGAGTTTTTATACTTTAAACGAGTTCCTTGAAATTTGTATTCTAATATGCCCTGAGCTTCAAATAAACAGAATAGCGCGAATGGTGGGGATCAGCTTGCACGCGATGCGGGGTATTCGTGCGCGGTGTGGATACATTTTGCGGCTAGGATTTGGGCGTGCGTGACGTCACCACTGGTGCGTCGCGGGCAGCTTGTTTTTACGAGAGCTTGGCGAAGATATACGAAGCACGATACGATGATACAAAGCAGAATTCGAGCGAATTCATGATTAAGCTACACAGGAAGCTGAACAAGTTTGAGAATAATGAACAGTTTATCAGCTCTGTAGACATTTTGTTGCTGGCGATTACCATCCTATGAATAGAGAGGTGAAGAGATTAGTGGGACCATAGTGGGACAGACGGCACTTTGTTTCGAATTAAAAGAGGGTCGTACAGGGGTGTCTTCGGCACGGTTCACAGGTTAAAAAAGTGACGCATCACGAATCACGGATATTAAATGTTTATTTTTACGAATCACGAAAATCGGCTACTATACGTAACAAAAATAATCTTTTATCCTGTTTTAAAATAGCAAAAGCGAAAGAGAACAATTGAAACACTGTCGAAGATTTAAAAGTCTAAAATCCCGTAAAAGATGCCGGGTAATCACGAATAACGGGCTTGAAGTTAAGCTCCTCACGGCTCACGCAAAACATATGCTTCACGGATCACGATAAATAATTTTTTAAAATCACGTTTCACGATAAATAAATTGATTGAATCACGCGTCACGAAAATATCCCTGTACGACCCTCTTAAAACCCGAGTCTTTAGTGTCAGTCAATTAACGATTTCGGCTTTCGTGTTGAGTCCCTATATTTGAAGGATAGGAGAAAATGACGCGCGTAAATGCGCAATAAAATTAGACACTGGGACTTTACTCGTAAATCGTTAATTGACGTGGAGTTCAACCACAAAGCTTTAACTCGAAAGGCTTAGCTCGAAAAATATCAACCTCAAATTGCGATTGCAGGCTGATGCGATAGCGTCATATTAGCCAATGAAATTGGTCGTTTTCCTGCAATTGCAGTCAGGTGACGTCTTTACCTAACGCCGCGTTCTGTTTCGCCTCGAAATTTTATTATTATATATTATGTTGCAAAGAGCAACTGATGTCACCCTTTTGTTGTTTGATGTTCGTTTGACCCCAGTGCGGCAAATTGTGTTGGTTGTGGGTAGCGCGATGTTTGCGTCGTAATTGAAAAATGGCCAGGAATGGTCGTCGAGCGAGAGTTTATTCACCGCATTAAACAGCTGTGGAAAATTGTCTATAAGAAATCTATTATCGTGCGTCGTGAGAGTATGGCTGGCAAATATAGAGAAAGATTTGAACAATGTGACGAAGGAAATTATCCTAGATTGAGTAGTATGGAGTCTTCAGGACCTAGGTCTCGTACCCGCTACAAACGACTGCAATCTACTTGTTATAACTTCTTAGAACGACCCAGTGGAGTTCTTAGTGTTTCATACCATTTTGCATTGTGAGTAGAAAACTAGTACAACTCATTTATTATTCTCCGCTAGACAAAGACATTTCAAAGCATAAATTGCGTTTGCGCAGCACCACACAATACATTAGTTATACTTTTCCCCAAAACAATTTTTGAAATATATTTGCAATCCTGAAGTTTTCTGTGGTCATATAAACTTCTATAAAACGCGTTTACACTATCTCGTTTAATAAAGTAGTACAAAAATATAGCTCGTAATTATTTATTACATGTGTGGCTTATTCAGCGTATATTTTGCTATGTATATCCTTGTATTTATAGAGACATTTGTGATAGTGACATGTCCTCCTTATTTCAATGTCTCTATACGTCTGCACATTTTTTGAGTGTTTCTGAGTCATTTCAAATAAGCATGAACAATTTTTAGTACAACTCATACATAATTGATTATGAAAATTAACAAACGCACTTGAAAATTGCGTGACGTTTTTTATGTGCTTTTTCTGTTCTCACTTTTTTCAGTGTTACTAAAACTAGTTAAAGTGTGAAGATTTTAAATATTTTTGCTACACTTGAATGAAAAAGTTTCAGTTTTTCTGCTCTTTGATAAGCGTATAGTGACGTGTTGAAATACTTTAATTTTTTTAAAAAAACATTTTTTGTTTTTTCCCTGGCAGTTTTATTCAAAATGGAGCATGATATTCCAATTAGTTTCGTCGCTTCAACACACAGGCACGCATAGACAGCCACGGCTCATTTTCACACTTTCATATCTTTTTGTATATCTCTATATGACTTAACTTCCTAATGCCGAAACACACAAAAATTTCCATCTGTGCTTTTGCAATATTCAAAGCATTCCTGTAGATATTATTATAATTCTTCCAGTCATGGCTCAGTTATTTTTACTTTTTAATGTATATCTATACAAGTCAGCTTTTGCCAAGGATAATCATTGGTGTTTATTTTATGTGTGGGCAATTGCCTTGTTATCAATTTCTGATGATAAGATTATCTTTGCTATTTTGCATTTCACGTGTTTGACCCTTCTAAGATTTATGCACTCCTGCACATTAGTGTTTTTCTATTTCCCTCACTCTGCACATTTTATTTATATTATTTTAATACCTACACATTAAGTCAATGTCCATGAAAATTATTTATTGATTTAGCTAAGTGTGTGCCAAAGGCTATTGCATGTTGTTGCATTGGTTGCATATCTTAACTAAAAGACCATGCAATCTCTTTAATAAGGGTCTGGTTTATGAACTCGTTACAAGCAATATGTTTAGTAATGTATGTATGGGTATATGGGGATAGTATGGGTATAATGACACTGTGTGTGAAAAGAATATCTAGAAATATCATTCAGTGTAGTAATTGTTGAGTTAAAATACTGGATATTGAACACATTGATTTCTTTTTCAATAAAAATTGGTAGAAGAAAAATCTAAGATTACAATGCAAAACTTTTTTTGAGTTTAAACTTACATTGAAATGAGTTGTAGCTGGTTGATTATTAATAATGTAGGCTTATCATGCTTGTCAGCATTTCAAGTTTGCATGTCAGTGTTTGCTAGTGCATGTAATTCTACTAGCTCAAAAGAATCGTCCAGCAATTTTCCATTGTATAATTTAATTTATTTGCAACTATGATTTCTTGCATGTCCTATTTTACAAAGTATAGCTTTAGTTTGCACTCAAAATATCATAGAGAATTAAAGGAAAACATATTTTCAGTATGATAACTAATATTGTGATCAGTTATCATTCAGGCAATGCTTGCATTTTTGCTTTAGTAATTCTTCACAAACTAGGCTGGCAGTAATCCTCCTACTTAATGGGTATAGATTTTGTAGAATTCTCTCGCTTTCTCTGCACATTGGGTAATCATCAATATTTTTCCAATGATTTTATTTTAGATTTGGATTAGTGGTTGTTGGTCTAGTGTTTGCAGTTCTTGAAACAATGGATGAATTGAAGCACAATGAAGATCTGTTGATGGGAACTTATGTATTGGTGAATATTCACTCTGAATGAATGGTTGCTCAATGCAGTTTGTAAATTCTGAATGTGTGTAATATAAATTTCAGGAAGTATTTCTACTTGTTGTGTTCTCCTCAGAGTATGTTCTTCGAATGTGGTCTGCTGGTTGCAGAAGCACTTATTCTGGATTGTTGGGGAGAATACTCTTTGCTTTCAAACCTTTTGTCATTGTGGGTCAGTGTAAAACTCTACATGTATTTCTACAAGTTGTAGCATGGTCTTCTGAGGGACACATTATAATTTTTATGGCATGAATATATTAGAAAGGCAACTGTTATAAAGTTCAGGCTTGAAAGTCCGCATGTCCCTTTCTACGACAAAATGTGGATGATTGTATGATATGATTTTTCAGATATGATCGTAATTGGATCAACATTTGGTGTGATCATATATTCTTCCAATACAAATTTCTCTTCAACAGTTAGGTAAATATAACTATGAATTAGTTTTAAATTGTCTTTTAGTCTAAGTTATTTATAGAAAATGTGATAGGGTTGCTTGCAATCTCAGTGCAGAATTGTTGGGTTACAACAAGCATTAGTTTTGCATCAGCTGTTTTGATTGAAGTGATATTAATTTATTTTTCAGCATTTTAAGATTTTTTCAAGTGCTACGTATGGTCCGTTTTGATAGACAAGGTGGATCTTGGAAATTACTTGGTTCAGTTTTATTTCTTCATAGACAGGCAAGAGTTGTCATAATTTACTCTGCAATTAATCATAACCTCTTTGGTGCAAGGTTTTCAAAATGTCTTCATTGTTTGTAGGAACTTTTGACAACATTCTACATTGGATTCTGCAGCTTAATTTTTGCGTCATTTTTCGTCTTCCAAGCTGAGCAAGTGGATAACCCAGCAGAATTCGGGACATTTGCAGACTCTTTCTGGTGGGGAGTGGTATGAAGTGTCTTACTTTACACTAGCAGGTCTTAGTTAGAGTCAAGGTTTGTGTTGATAGTTTTTAACAGTTGCAAATTACTTGTTGTCTTTGTTCTAGGTGACGCTTACTACAGTCGGTTATGGAGACAAGGTTCCAAAAAGTTGGGCTGGTCGTGGCGTGGCAGCATTTTTTGCTATTATGGGCATCTCTTTCTTTGCCTTGCCAGCTGTAGGTGATCTCATCTCCATAGTAACAATATCACCATAGTTACATTGCCTCCATAGCTGAATTGTCACAGTAATATTGTCACAAATGTTTTAAAACTTTTTGTTGTGCATTGCATTTCAATGGTTTCCTTTTCATGAAATTTTAGGGAATTTTGGGATCAGGTTTTGCTCTGAAAGTTTCTCAACATCACAGACAGAAGCATGTGAAGAGAAGGCGGCGGCCTGCAGCCATGTTGATTCAGGTAAAACAATGCTAAGTGTGATGAAGAAAAGAAATGTTTTCCCTCAGCCATAATTTTTTTGTCAATTCTCATAGTGCAACTGGCGATATTACGCTTCTCAGAAGAACTCAAAGCTGCATGCTACATGGTCGCCTTTCATCAAGTATCTGCAGGAAAAGAATGTGAATCATGTGGTGGAGAAGCCAGCTGCTGCACGAGTGAGGAAAATTTCCATATTTGGTCGTAAAACGTCAGGCTTGCCATCAGACGGGCTGGGTAAACCTGCAGGGTCTGGTACACCTGAAGAGGCTAGGCAGAGAAGTCGAAAGGCACAAAGTGAATATTCTAATTCAATTGACTCGCTACAAGACAGTCATAGTTACTCAGAACAACACACGGATGATGAACACGGTAGGATGTCTTCACGATGACATAGCTGAAGATCGTAATATGTTGGTTTGTTTTAATCTAGTAGTTTTAATCTGGTTGTTGCTTTGTGCTCATTTAAAAGGCAGCAATCATGTACGACAAAAACCAATACTTGTCACAGATGCTGAGGGACGCACAAGGTACACTAAACTGGTGATTATGGTTGTGTTTAAACCCATTTGCTAGTTGGCTACAGTTTTGCACTAATAAGTAGTATCTTTTACCAGTACACACATAACAATTACAGTAGGGTGTGTTGGATGTATTGTCAGTCAATGGCATGAATCATATTGACTTGATAATTTTTGCAGTTTACCAGCGCCGTACAAACAAAGCATCAGATTCACTAGATATCTTAAGTTTCTTGTAGCACTGCGCAAGTTCAAGGTATGTAATAAACTGCTCGTGTTTGTCAGGGTAACAGTTTATGTTTAACATATGTATGTATTTTAACAGTTGGCTAAGAAACCGTATGACGTCAAAGATGTTATCGAACAATACAGTACTGGTCACGTGGAAGTTCTTGGAAAAGTGAAGAGTATTGGAATCAAGTAAGTCTTCCTGCCATATTTTTTTCTTTTCGACATTGTGTTTGTTGTGACTTTTCTTGTAGGATTGACGAAGCACTGGGCTATAAAACTGGAACAGGTATGGAATACTGATTTTCTAGTCTCACTCCAAGTATTTTTCCAAATTTTCATTGGCTGTTTCAATAATGATAATGTGTTCTTTTAGAAAAAGTGAACGACATACCGCCTGCACGGACGAATGTCGTGCATAGATTATCCAAACTTGAAAAGCAGGTAAATTTAAATAATTTCATGGTAGACTTCTTTCTTCACGTTTTTCAGTAATTTTAAAGGGATTGTTTTCAGTTTCACTTGTTTCATTTCCGAAAATATGTAGTGTAATGAGCTGGGATGGCCTTGACCCACTTGCCAGTGCCAGGTGTAAAATGGAAGTTTCAACTCCAAGAAAAAGCTCTAAGAAAAGGGAAAGTTTTACATTGTATAGTCGCAAGCATCCCATTGTTTCTCCACATTTTCTTAAGAGTTAATAGTGTTTAAGTTTGCAACAAAAAGTCATTTTCATATAATGACAACATTTTTCTTGATTTGAAAGTATGTTGATTTTGCTCAGACTGGATGGCAGAAATATCACATTCTGAACCCAAGGAGTTTCCAGCACTGTTCTTTATAGCCACTTCTGTGAAAACCTCTAGCATTTAGATAAAGTTTTAATAGACTGCATGTTTATTTAGATGAAAAGTTTAGAAGGTAAGCTGGATCTCATTGTAAATTTACTTGAAGATTCTAAAAGAAAAAGCCGAGTTCCCAGTCTTTCTGAAGAACAACCAATTTGCTGTGTCTGTGCTTCAAAACATGAACATTTAGTGCACAGTCAGGAGAATCTGAAAGGCACTGAGAGTCCAGTTCGAAAACGAAAACTTGGTATTACTTTGAGTAGTCAAAGTCTGAGAAGTTTTTGTGAGCAAGGTGAAACAGCTGCCAGCAAGTATGATGGTCAGAAGTTTCTGTTACCAAACTACAGTTGTCAAGATGGTCACATGCTTTCACGGCACACGAAAAACCGTGGTATATTGAATAGCTGCCCATTACCAAACCCAAGCTGCTCAGATAAAAGTTGTCATGATGATGATGATGTTAACAAGATTCTGAGTGACACTATCCTATATGATGACTATACAGAAAATATTCCTTTCTCATCAAACTTACCTGATTTACAAGACTGTATGTCTGACAAACAGTTGCCAGAAAACAGTTGTAATGTTTCTATGGAACCAACAAGACATGGTATCTTAGGGGCAGCAAAAAACTACGGTTCGTCTAATCAAAATTTTTCAGAGAAGACTGGCACTGGTGGTTATTTATCACCGGATCTTTCTATTGAGCTTGAAGCAATTAGCTTGAATGATGATGCCGAGAACAATCAGGATTACAGGACACACAGGTTTAGTGACGAATCTCCACAGGATTCTGAGGAGGACATCTTGCCGAGAAATTTTCTTCACCTGCATGGTAATATACACAAAACTGCTGAGCAAGACAGCTCGCCAGAACTTGGTGACCTGGGGTCTCGAAAACCTCTCACTTGCAACAACCACAAGTCATGGCCATGTACAGATAGCATGATCTATGCTGTTGACTTGGAAACAAAGAAACCTTGTGATCGGTTGTGTGAAAGTTCACCACAGTCTTCAGAATCAGAGCAAGTTCCATCCAACAGGAAAACAACTCACAGTTCACATGGCCAAGTGGTATACAGTAATGAGGGTATTCAAGAAACAACAATGTAAGATATACAGAGAATATTTTTATACTTTAATTCATCTTTCGAGAGTGTTTCACCACTTGATATTTATTCTACTCTGTCTAGTGCCAAATGGGAGTGTGTAGGCAGTTTTCATACCCTTGATAAAGATTTTAAGTATTTAAGTATGTTAACATTGACTGGTTGTCATCCATTCAAAGTCTAACAAGGTTCCCCAGTGCAAAAAAATTGGACAAAATGTGACGATAACATGCATGATATTGTGACTATTGAAACAAAAATCAAGTTTGCCAGGAACGTAGCATTCTGGAAAACGACTCACATTTAGCATACCACCAAGCAATGCAGCAACGTCCATTAGAGAATAATAAATGGTTGCTGTGGAGTCACTAGTGTTCATGTTATAATGTAACATGACCCAACGGACAGCAAGCAACGTATATCTAAATACACCAAACAATATGAGAGACTGGAACCTCTCTTTTACATTCTTTGCCATACACACAAAATATAAAATGATAAAGGCATTAAGTATATACAGTATGACAAAGAGAGTTGCAATGTTCGGAAAGCAATAAAGTGTTGCTTTAATTGCAGTTATGCCACCAAGAGTATTAATTGCCCAGATCCCACACATATCAAGCTTGAGTAGACAATCGTACACGTAAGATCCACTTTTATGACACATAAATAGATGGTATATGGTACTGCCGACGAAAGGTGATAAACAACCAATATAATGTAGGATATACAAGATGAAGTTGCTGTAGACTGAGCGTGTACTTGCATAGGGTATCCAGAATAACATGACAATGCCTGATATAGCTAGGAGAAATAATTGATAATTAGAGTTATTGATACAATTTGAAGGCCCGTTTACGAGTTTTGCTGCGATCTTCCTCCTCCTAGCTTATGTGACCGAGCAGCGTAACGGCAATGAACAAAATTTTCTATCAAGTATGTTTGTCAGTTGTTCACTTGATCACAAGCTTTGATACAAGAAAAATCGGAGCAGAATTCACCAGTGTAAAATGGCCTAGAGATATTTATTATATCTGAACATTATAGATGGTTTTCATTTGACGTATGCTGGAGTAACACAGCGTGGGATTACACGAAAACCGCCAATAAGTCATTGAACTAGCTAAACTTGTTTTACAGTTACTGACCATGAGTATATATATTCACAGTTTCATTGTGAAAAAATAACAAACTTTTGCAACATTCGGTAACATTCATTTGTCTGCGATATCCATCTTTGACAAATTGATTATATCGTAAGTGTTTGGGCATTTCCTCAATTTTATATAGCTTACAGGCATCTTGAACTGTAGCTGTTTGTTTTGCCTCGTTTTCAAAATCTTTTTCTTTCGTTTGCGATGAATTTTTTTTGAGAAAACGATTCATGTTGGGCTATTTAAACTTGTGCAGTCATATCATCGTGGCGACGTTTCGGGATTCCGATGAATATGTCCGAACATACTCGGGTTACCTTCGTGACGCCTCGTGTATCATGTTCTAAATTGTAAACAAAGCAGTGGGACAAAAAGAAATATGTAATAACATCGTCAAATAAGATAGAAACCCCAAAATTTTCATAACTTTTGGACACAACTGTTTACTTATTTGAAAGACCGAGCTTTACACCAATCTTTATAATATGTCATTGGATTTGACTTTGCATTCTTATAATTTTCAAACAATGTCTCCAAGATTTCAAGAAAAGCACAATGCTGTGCTCAAGTCTGAAGGGTGAGCTGAATATTGGCTCTAGAAGCCGTAAATTTTGCTAAAAACCTTGATTGAAAATATGAACGAAGGAGACGCTGCGATGTATCAAGATTAAGGCGCATACCTCTTTGAATCAGCATTTTTGATGAAACGTAGTGAACAATCTGAAGCTGGAGTTGTTTTTTTAATTGATTAAGTTGAATATAAATACGCAAAGCAAGTTGCATTTTTGAGTATGAACAAATCTGAAGCAACAGATGCGTGGCAACGCCTTGCAGCGTTTGGTTGCTTTGCGTAGGAGCTGCAGTGCTCTTCAGTTCACAATGGAGTGGTTAGCATATCTTACTGATAGAAGAATTGTATCAAATGATGCAAACCCTCCAGGTGTAGCTAATCCAAAATCATTCATAGTTCATCGCCATGATTGGTCTGCTATATTTCTTTCTTCAAAGAAATGGGAACTTATTGTGATTGTAGCCAGTTTGGAGAAATTTTGCCAAGGAATTCTTACTACTTGTCTGGGCCATATGAACAATTAATTGAACATGACAGATCTAAATGGAAAAACTCTATGTGCTTAAAGATGACAGCCCACACTACTTTTCAGCAGAATAAACTTTCAAGGCAAGGTGTACTAAAGTATAAACTCATTGTTTCCTAATAGCCTGAAAAGTGACTCATAATGTTCTTTTAAAACTATATGATAAATATAGGACTTGAATTACTTTTCCAAGATACTCATTGACTATAAAACTGTGCAAGACAACTAAAGAATGTGAGATTATTTTTATTTTAATTTCTGTTTCTGTTGTGTACAATCAATTGACTGTATGGTCCTCCCATATGGCCCAAACGGTTGCCATACTGACTAGGAGTTCTGTATGCCATCAAACCCCATTTTTTTGAAAGTAACGACAACACTGACTGGTCGTGTCTATGTTCTTTGAAACCCGGCAAGTTTGTTTTCCCCATCATGTTTTCACTGTCGGTTAGTATCCTAGGATCTGAAGCATAGGCTAGCCACTCCATGACAAACTGTACAGACTGACAATTTTTTTGAAGCAACACAAATGATGCTAAACGCTGGAAGGTTGGATATATTTGGTCATCATCCATGTCCATGAGAATGAATGCATCACGTTTTGTGTAGTGCTGTTCTAGTAGAGTTAAATAAAATAATAGAATGCCATATTTACTGCTCTGGCATAGCTTCAGTAATGGTCCAGCATCACGTATAAAATATGCACCAGAGTCTTGATACATGAGTAAGTCACCAGTATTCATACTGTGGATCAATGTTCGAAGTATGATATATGGTTTCCACAGCCAATAGCCACTGCCTCTACCCTCATTTAAAATAGTCCTGTGTTTGCTGACGAATTGACGATGTAATGATGTGAAGTCGTGAATCACAGTTTTATCAAAACCTCCAGGGTATATAGCACTCATAACAGCTTTCAATTTTGATTGCTCGCAACAATTATTTGCAAAAGTTATAAAATATTTTTCTTCTTTAATGTCCTTGGATTTCGTTTCGTTGTAAAGTTTAATTCTATTCGGAGGTTGTTTTTTCCAGGTCAATGAGGTTTTATTTACTACAACACGATTGCGAAATTTAAACACATATTTTGAACCATTGAGTATTTGTCGCGCTATATCGAACAAATCGTCGCAATTCTTGTGCAAACTGGGTTTTCTACCATCCTTGTAGTCGTTTGAAAAACTTCTCGTTTTGAAAAAGTAATAGCATAGAAGAAACAAAGCTAAGAAAAAAATGTAAACAAAAATACTTTTACAAATCGCCATCTTTTGAAAATCATCGAGCAGGGGGGGGGGGAGAAACAGGACTTCCGACTTCCATCAGTTCCATAGGAAATTTCACATTTGAAATAGCACACTTATTATGTTGGGTGGGGTGTTACCACTGCGTATTACTACTTCATTAAAATATTATCCTTGAAATACTTTGCGTTTGTTTTTTCTCCAACTATTGCAATGTTTTAGAGTTTGTGCTAGTGCGATCATTCAATCATGCAAAATAAAACAAGTTCACCGATATTGATCTATAACTTGGCCACGGAAAGAGATAGATGGTGTTTGTAAGGGATATATTAATACTCTTATGTTCAAACTGAGTATTTAGCTGACGTTGTTCATATATAATCCTTCATAGTCCCTATCAATAGTCAGGTGATCTGCAATAGCCAATCAGAGACGAGAGCGTGAAAACGTTGCTGACGATGAAAATTTTGCCCCCAGGGCGCTTTTTTCGAACAAGGAATGATGCAAGCCCAGAAAAGGACAGAATATCTCCAAAAGAAATTTTAGACAGCGACTAAAGACGAAAATAACTTCCACAAAGAGGCATACGGTATAAAATTATAATATTTGTGTATTCTTCGTTCAAATTATCTAAATTTCACTGCAAAATGTCGGAAGAGAAACAGAATTTCCCAAAGAGAAACCGCACGATGTCGTGTATTTTGGCTTTCATTTGCCGCATTTTAGCATACGATAACCAAAAATATTGTTATTTTATAATAGCTGTCGTTTCGATAATGCCTAAGGGATGTTTTTGAACGACATTTTGCGTAAATTAAGGAGTTTAGAACAAAAATATAGCTCGCGTTACAAACTTTGTAATGTAATCCAACTTTGGCGTGTAATATTAGTCAGCGAATGTTTGACAAGTTCGACTGAGGGTTACACCATTGTAAAGTCCAATCATTTGGCTTTCAAATGAAGCTTCGTACGTTTCAATGAGTTAAAGAATAAAGGAGTATGGCTTTCGAGAAAAAAGGTCACAAAAATTACAATTTTCCGCCTATGGGAATTTAACATTTCTCCTTTGAAACTTAGTCCCGCAAGGCTTTGAAAAACTGCTTGTCAGTCATCACTAAAATGCAAATTTCAACGCGCGGTTGTTACCGATTAATTAAACTTGTACCATCTTTTGTCTTTTCACTTTACTTGGAAATCCCGTCGACGGAAAACTTTGGTTTCGACCAACAAATTTTAACAACTGATTCCTCCGTCATTTCTGCTCGTATTGATAAGAGAATAAGAGAATGGTAAAATCGGAAAGCTAATGTGCTATTCTCTCCTCCTATAAATCGTTTAATGAGGTATTTAATGGACAACAGCCTGTCAAACTTAGATTACACTTTTTTCATCCACTCTGTGTTGTAAAATTGTTATGAAAATGTTTATTTATGTACAGCCATTTGCGTTTGAGCTTGCTCCTTGCATTTCGAGTAATATTTCCTATACGAGGAACTGTGTTTGCAGTTGGGGTAGTAAACCCGAAGAATTTGCAATGACGAGTGTTTAGTAAACCTACTGCAAACACTGTTTCTGAGGATAAGAAATAGAGTCTCAAACTCATTAGATATTCTTGATGTCGAGGGAATACCAGCTATTTTTCTTTTTACAAATGAAAAGTTAAGTAAAGATACGCATTGTTGATTATGGCGTGTTTCAAACGGTCAAATTTTGCCTGAGCCGAACGCATTCAATACAATGTATAATGAGGCAATCGCGTTTGTATTGAATGCATACGACCCATGCAAACTTCGACATTTGAAGCAAGCCTCCGTTATACATGACATGTTCGATGGCGAAACGTTTTGCCGGAGACGCACACGTTGTTGATTATTTTGGCTATTTCTTGCCGCACTTTTTGGTATCATCTAACCAAAAGTAATGTTACTCTACTATGGCTGCTGCGTCCTCAATGCTTGCAGATTGTTTTACAAGAAAATTTTGTGGAAATTTCTGCGTTTAGAGCAAAAATACAGTTCGCATTAGAATTTCGCTGCTGGAAATTATGTCATTTAGAATTTTGTGTGAATCCTTCTTCGTTGCATTTCGCTAAAGCCAGTAATCCAAGAAAATGCACTTGTAAATAATCAAATTGTTAACTTTAGCAGTTTTTATGCATTTCCTGAGGTACTTTGGGCATTTTTCATTGGTCAACAAGACGCCTGCTCAAGGCACTTACTCCGGCTAGTGGCCATATTCCGCTTCGGCCGTTTCCTCCCGCACGGGTTTAAACATGCTCCGTGCGCGAGATCAAGATCGGACAACCAGCAACGGAGCATGTTTAAAACTGTCCCTGCCCGCGCAGGCGAAACGACCGTATTGAAAAATGTCCCTAATCGGACGGGCAGGCCCATATATTTCGCGCCAAAATAGAGTTGCGACAACAAAACACGGGTCACTTTTCAAC
>JAOBYK010298698.1:0-19566 GCA_025434845.1 Phenganax subtilis | reverse complement strand
ATGTCATTAATGTCGAGCTTAGGAACTGAAGATTGCACTTGGTCGTTGATGGAATCGACCTCATGAATCGCAAATTGAGCTTCGATGTCAGTAATGTCGAGCTTAGGAACTGAAGATTGCACCTGGTCGTTGATGGATTCGACCTCAGCAATCGCAAATTGGGCTTCGATGTCATTACTGTCGAGCTTAGGAACTGAAGATTGCACCTGGTCGTTGATGGAATTGACCTCAGGAATCGCAAATTGAGCTAGGACGTTGATGGAATCGACTTCGGGAATCGCAAATTGGGCTTTGATGTCGCTAATGTGGAGCTCAGGAATTGCGGAGTCAGGTTTGACGTGGATGGAATTGGGTTTAGGACTCGGAGATGCAGCTTCGACAGAGGGAAGGGAAATAAGGGCCCGACTTTCAGGTTCAGTTTCGACGAGGGGACTGGGCAGGGCGGGTGTCAAAACCTCTGGAATAGGGGGGAGTAAGGGGGTTTTTGCAACCTTAGGTTTCGGTGGAACCAAATGTAAATAAGGAGTAACAGGCTGCGGTTGAATCGCACTTGGGTGGGGTTGAACCACAGGGTTAGGCAAAGGGGGAAGTAAATATGGGTAGGTGGATGCTAATAGGATGTTTGATTCAATTTCTGGTGGATTGAGGGTGGTGAGACGCTCTCGCAATCCATCGTTATCCTATAGAAACGTAAGTACCTATATTGCAATTGTTCATAGTAGAACAACTAATGCATGGTAAATAGTCTCTGGCCGGACTTTATAACCTGGATTAGCGAGGTTAGGCCCGAATTAAAATCTGAGGGCCAGTTCCTATGAGCTGGCTTGGTTAACAGAGACAGCAAACTGGCCCACCAGCGTGTTTACATGAACCGAGCTTGCCTGGGCAGACGAGATAAGATTGTTTACGACAGTCACACGCTTGATTGACTTCAGTGGGGCAATGCACTTTCCTTTTGCACTCGTTGTTTCATTCTAATTAAGCTATTGAACTTCGTCAAAACGTTTTCTAATTGCGTATTCTGGCTAGTTACTATTCGAAATTTTAAAAAAATTACGATAAGAAGACTTTAAGGGACTGTTTATATGAGAGCCAGGAGGTACATATGCCTGAGACGAGACGTTTTTCATTCTGCGTTTTTGAGAGCTGTTCCGTCGAGATTAGTAACGGAGACATTTACGCCCTTTGTAAATGCAAGGTGGAGCATTGACATGACAAACAAAGTCTCAAGTTGAGATCCCGCTTGTCGATACCGGGTCTCGCCTGGGTGGGACGGGATGAAAAACGTCCAGATTTCATTTAAGGAGAACGAGATTAATGTTATAAAAACATGTACACGCCAGCATTCCGATCATCGTCTCGTCGCGGCAAACGTCCTTTTCCGGCTCTCATAAAAATAGCCCCCCGTGGACAAAAACTTTTAGCCCGGTTGCGCGGGCCATTCCGCATGAGGCATTCATATGAGCTCGGCAGGCCGAGATCTCGGCTCCTTCAGCTGGGTTTGGGCAAGTCGGACTAGCCCAGTTTCCATGTGAATCAAACCTCTAAATGATTTCAAATAAGTTGCGAAGCATCGTCCAGCCAGGGCTTCTGGGTTAGGCTCAAGATTAAGATTAGGATTAGGCTTTTGATAAAACCTTGTCAACCGAAAAGCCCTGCGTACGAGAATGGTTACGAAGCGATTAATAGATATATGGTTAGTTATATGCTCATTAGATTATATTATACTTTGTACTGTTAATTGTGCAATTCAGCCCTGTGGCTGCAATGCAATTGTTTTAAATAAACTCTAAACTCGAAATCCCGGTAAATACTGCCGGGACTAGCTCGGCTCATATGAACTGGCCTAAAGAGACCGATTACACAGGCAAGTTGATCAGGCCAAGCCAGTGACGCTTTCTAGTAGGGATGTGCCGGATCCGGATACCGGATTGCGGTATCCGGTAAATTTCCGATATCCGGTAAATATCCGGAACCGGTAGATTTTTCCCGGATATGTAACCGGATTTTTGATTTTGTGTTTACTTCTGCTGTTTGCAAAGACAGTGAATACAGTAAGCATTCGTTGACAAATATTTCCATATGTCTGGCAAGTGTTCAAGTGCTGGTCTCATTGATTCCCCTAATCGAGCACGACTGACTGGTGACCACTTGGAAAAATTAACAATGTTAAAAGTGAATGCTAAACTATGGCCTTGGTAAACTGAGCATTAAATGATGATGGAGAAGAACCTGAAGAGTTCATAACCTTATTAGTTCATTACATGTTATTGTTATTGTTATAAAAGTTAATTAATACAAATATTGTCTCAACTACCAGTAGTTGAGACTTGAGACAGTAATATATATTACCACTATCCGGTGATAATCCGGTATCCGATACGATCCGGTCAGTTGCTATCCGGGTAAATCCGGTATCCGGTAAAGTGGTATCCGGCACATCCCTACTTTCTACTTTTTCGTCTGTTATGTATGGGTTAAATCATGGTCACGAGTGTGATATGGGATTTATCATCGCGAGTGCTGCTTAACAGCCACGAGGGGCCGAAGGCCCCGAGTGGCTGTTAAGCTGCACGAGCGATGATAAATCCCATATCACACGAGTTACCATGATTTAACCATTTTATCGCATGAAACAACCACATTTCATTGCTCCAAGAGACATGTTAAATTTCATATTCTACTCAATAGTGTGATAACTAGTGATAACTAGTGGCGATAACTAGTTATCACGCTAATGAGTTGAGTATGAGATTTAACACGTCTCTTGGAACAATGAAATGGGGGTGTGTCATGCGATAAGTTAACATTTGCCATGCTACATTAACATTTTATACTCACATCCAATTTAGGTTGTTTTGAAAAGATGTCAGGCTGAATTAGAATAGTTTCTAATTGCTCCAAGTCCACGCAAGTCACTGACGTTCTGGGCCGAAGGTAGCTGGTCAGAAATAAAAGCATTTGTCACTACCAAGGTCAAAAACATGTCGTAACAACAACCAACAGTTCCAAAAAGCATCGAGTTAGCTATAAACCCTATCTATGCGCCGTAATTATCCATTTAATGGTGTCTGAAAGCCCCTTCACACCGGCAGTTTTTGGCGCAACATGCTTCTCTTACGAATGCTATTTTCCGTGCTGAAAATAAATCTACCTCACTGATTGGCTAGCAATATATTTCGCCGCGAAAAAATCTTACACATAAGCGAACCAATCGCGTTGCCAATCACGTTCCGCCTAGTGGAATATGGGCTTCACGTGCGTGTCAAAAACTCGGAACTGGAAAGCAGTCTTTAGCGCCAGAAGTCTGAATGGCGAGTGCAGTGCTCCACTTTTAGGGATTTAATGTTACAAAACAGGAATGTCGGAACGTTCTGAGGATTTTTTTGGAATTGAAATTTACAGCTACTTTACAGTTAAGTTACATTACTATGGTACCTTACTACATTAGGGTTCGTTTAATAGGACATTAGTAGAGTAAACAGTATACTGTATTTTAAGATTTTTATTCTAATAATTTTAGCTTAAGTTTTAGCTGTAAAGTTTATATGATTAATAAACCATCCATCCATCCATCCCTACTCTGCTTGTCATGGTGTGATTCTCTCTCGGAGAGAAAATGCAAAAGGCAAACTTACCAATTTCCTTCCTCGCAGTCTTCCAAAGAGAAGTAGTGTTTAGTGGTACGGCGTAAGCCGACTCCTAAAATAGAAATCTCGTTGTTCAAACCATGCCGTTCTCTATACAAAACATTTTCATTCACAAAAATGATGCATGTTGCCATTATGCCCGGTTCAAGGGCTGTGCTTTTCATGTGCCGAACTTAACTGACCATACTGAAAAAGACGGCGGCATCAACATTTTTCCAGAATGAATTGCATGCATCAAACATAAATCGCTAAAAAAGATATGTCAAGAAAAAACCTAAAGCCTGGGCTGTGGCCTGGGGCCGGTTGTTCAAAGCTGGGTTAGCGTTAACCCGGGGTTAAAATTTAACTAGCTGTTTGGTTTGTGAATTCTTGTGTGTCCATTTATTTCAAAACTTTGAAATAAAGGCATCTTTTTACATAGATTAGCTTTGTGGAAAAACCTTTGTCAAGTTAGTAAACAAGCGGTTAAAAATTTTGCTTCAAACTTTTCGTTAACCCAGCTTTGAGCAACCGGCCCCAGGCGCACATGAATTATGAGGCTGATTTTAGTCGGCCGCTTGGAGCTTAGTTACGGCAGTAATATTAACATAATCTTGACATTTTTTCTAACGTTTTTGGGTGATTTTTTTCAGTTCATAGTTGTTGGATAGATTCTTTTTATCGGCTATCTTCCCCGGGCCAGTTGCTCAAAGGCTAATTAGCTTAACCCTGAGTTGACGTAAACTTTAAAGAATTCTTTATTGCTTGTTTACTAACTTGATAATTTTTTTTCACAAAGCTCATCTATGTAAAAAGAAGCCTTCAGTTGCAGAGTGTTCCAACAAATGAACGCAGAAAAATGCACTAAAAAAACAGCTGTTTAAATTTTAACATTGGGTTAACGCTAATCCAGCTTTGAAAAACTGACCCCGGAGGTTTATCGCAAACGATAGAAACGGCCCACCGCTAAAATCGCAAAGTGCACGCCATATTTTTAGGCTCCGTCGCTTCACACTGTTTAAAAATGCAAGTGGAACACAAGTGTTTTAAGTCTGATAAAAATCGTACTATGACAGTTTTAAATATCGCTTCAAAGACAAACGACTTTATAAACTTATGCTAGAAGCAGTTGCCATTGTAAAGTTTGTGAAAAATTATATAAAAAACTCTTTCAGGCACCAAACAGCTTTGTCGGGGGAAAAATAGAGATATAATAGAAAGATACCTGTTATTTTTTAAGAAAAAGTACATTTGGAGAGCATATCCACTTTCAATAGGTTTTAAAGTTGTAAGATTTTGTGCTTTCCTTTTTAAAAATGCGATGTTTTACATTTCGCAAGTTCAACCAGTACGCCAATACTTCCAAAAGTAAAGCTGAAAACCCAGTATTTCTTGCTTGCACATGATGCAAAACATTTTTCAACAGCCACAAATGCGACGTTTGAGATTTAGAAATCAAATTCTTTATTTCAAATGTACTTTCATTGCTTTTTTGCTCAACAAAAACAAATTCTTCGCTGAATCAAATCAATGAAATTATTCCTCGTAACTCTCCTCAGTCTCTTTTAAACCGAATATTATCACGCAGTTCTCGCCTTTTCTATTCAAATGCACTTTATCGTTATCCAATCCATTCAAGTTAACGTATGTGTCACACAAGCTTAACTGTCGAACCCTCATTCGCTTCTCGAACCATTGCAAGTATGTTACACGCTGCTTACAGTCGTTGTTAAAGTAGCGCTTGTTTTGGCCGTTGGTTATCGGAAAGGATTATAAGTTGTTCGACCTTCTATTGTTCAATGACCGAATCAGAGAAGTTGAGAATTAACGGCATCAATCCAGGTATATATAGAGTTCACCTCGCACGCGCCGGACTCAATATCAATTAGTCCATTCAAAAATGACGTCAGCAAACTATGGCCGTCTTTTTCAGTTTTTCTTAATTTCAAAATACAAGAAAACTTACATTTACCATCTATTTTACTCTCCTTGACAGCATTAAGAGCAAGCAACTAATAACAACTACTCTTTTCACAGGACAAAATAAAAATGTTTGAAATTAGGGAGTTTACGAAAGCGCGTGCAGCAAATACGCATCGAAACTGCCCTAATTAAAAAAGTTTCGAAAAGTTACTGAACACATCTTCTTTAGCTGGTTTTTTCTTTTTTCTTGCTGATAGCAGTGGTGCTCGCGTTGTCTTGTGCTTACATAAACTCCCGTTAAGGCGACACACAAATCAAAACACACAAAGAAAAATATTTATTCAACACGTTCTCCGCCATGTATGCCGCCATTCTTCTTTCTTCCAGTTTCTTCTTAAAAAATCCAAAAGGTGAATTCGCTTGACAATTGCCGGAGTTTACGACTCACCTTAGCGAATGATCACCCAAAAAACACAACATGCAACAATAAATACGCTCACTAGCGTATTTAGTATTGCTCAATTTATCAAACAACTTTTTTCTTTGCTCAAAAGTTGCAAAACAAGAACAGAACTAAAGAACTCGCTGTATGCGTTGTTTTAACTTCTACTTCGTACAATAGTTTTTGAATAAACTGCGCGACTATATTGAATTTTATGCTTAAGTACAGTGATTGGCCCGGTTGTTTTATTCGGTGAAATTTAATTCGTCAATTTTGTACGATTTTGTTGCCCCAGCAACCGTAAAAACAAATGACGCAATCTTAATTTGGTGACGAAGTTCTACGTTCTGCAGTCTGATTGGCTAATCACTTCGGGTCCAAGCGCGCATGAAAAGATGATGTCATTAAACACGCACGCTTACTGCAATGTGATTGGTCAATCACATTTGCTCTTAAATAATCTGATTGGTTAGTTCAGGACCTGATCCCAGGATGTGATTGGCCAATCATAATTGCTATTGTCCGATTAAGTATCTAAGCAACAAGTTGTCAAAGTTTCAACTTCATATTTTCATTTTCAAAAAACCTGTCAAAACCACACCAAATTAACTTCTACGCACAAAAAACACCAAAACAGAGCTGAAAAACCTGAACTAAATTCCCGTTTAATAGTTTTCCACTCAAAAAACTTAGAGTTCAAAAGTATTGATAAATTTTCGATTTGAAATTTTCCACAAAATGGAGAGTACCGCCTGCTTTACAACTTTTTGCAAGAAAATTAAAAGTAAAACTATGTTGCGACCAAGCAACAAACCTGGTGGACACGAAACACAAACTTGATTAAAAAAACTTACTTTGGAAGATCTTGTCGAGGAAGGTGAACGGCGAGGTCGCGATCCAGAAGACGACTTTGAATATTATTTGGAATATTTCCAAAAAATTACGCATAATATTCATCATTCACTTGCTTATTGAACATTTCCAGAAAATTTCCTGAAATATTCATCATTTTGTATCGCTTAGAGAAATCAGCTTCCGAAGACTATGAAGGTTGGGGAAGCATTAATCATTACGTAAACAATTGCTACATTTAATTGGTTCTGACGCCGAACGCAAGCCGAATACAGAGCGAATTGTGGGCGACAAAGACACGAGTCGTGGCCGATGTTTTCCGTTCAAGTTTTTGAGAATCGAGACAAAATGTATTTGATCCTTCTCGCTCTGAAAACACTGAGCGGAAATGTAAGCAAACTCTTTTTATGTTTTGCGGGGAAATGGGCCAACAATTCATAATTTCTTCCAAATACCAACGTCCAAAACAAACGCTACTTTTAGCACTAAGTGCAAGCAGCGTGTAAAATCCTTGCAACGGTTCGGGAACCAAATAAGGGTTCGACAATCGAGATGATGCAATATTCACCTCAATGTGAGAAATGTATACCATGTACACTGCAAAAAGATCTCTGCACAGCAGAAGTCATAAATATAGGCAAACAGACATAAAAAATTTGAACTAGTACTGGTACCAGTAGGAAGTTCGTAAACCTCTAATTCTACAGTATAAACTCACCATTAGCATTCGGCTTCCTGACAGTCGGTCACACATACAATTTTCCTACTTTCATATCGGCGTACAGCTATGCCCATGCTCACATATCAGTCCCAGTTCTGTTTCCCATTATTATTACGCCTTCAGGTGGGAGAAACACTGAAGACTCAGTTGATGTTTCCCACGGCCATGAAAGCGATAAAAGCCAAAGGCCTCAACGCCGGTGGTAACATGTTCTTGTCTGGCTCCCATTCGTTCATTTCGTGATAAGTAAAACGTTTTCATTTCACAACGCTCCAAATGGCAAAAACTGGACGAATATTTGTGTAGCGGTTTGCAGTCAAGAAAACCTCAATATATGCCGGCATGCGTTTTTCGCCGTGAACACAGATAGCTGCACGTTCTTAGCAAGTGCCCTAAACACAGACCGTCACCCCCCAGCGCCGTTTTAAAAATAATTTTTTCGGGGGGGGGGTGAAGAACGCCTTTCTTTAGGACACTTGCAAGGAACATGGCCGCCATGAATGTAATTTTGGGCAGTCGGGTATCTGTATAATACATTCAGAAATTTGGGTGTCAAACAGAGTTTCTAAATCGTTTCAATTTAACAGGTTGTTTCTCTTTAAACCTGAAATTACCATTACATTCATACAACTTATTCAGGCCCTCGTTTACAAGGCACCAAACAAGTTATTATCCGAACGAATACTTGCGTGGATCGCTTTATAATTAGGTTATAGTATGCTATTCGGACCATCAATTGAACACCTATTCGTGCAATTTAAGTGCAACAATGATAGTGTATTTAGATTTCTGTAAAAAATGTATAACTGTATGCCCCCAAAGCTGTAATTATACACGTTCAAACTGTATTCACGAATTTTGTTTACAATGGCCGAGCTAATAAGCAAAATATAACTCAACTATCTGTCTCTTTCTACAAAATATCGATGGATTGAAACGCATAAACCGAATCAAAGCCAAAAACTGTATGACAACAATTTTCGTAGCCTTTTGTTCTTGTTTGAAGCGTTTCTCGGGAGCATGCAGTACTTTACTTTAGTAGCAATACTGAAATTAAACCAGGACTAAAGATATTCATTGAAAGAATTGCAATATACCTTTTTATGCAAAGACGTCATCTTGATTGATTGAAAGTGGGCATACATGAAGGTCAGGGATTGTACTGGATTCTACACATTTAAAACACTTCAGCTTTTTTATCGATTATATGACATGGGAGATTCAAATGTCGATAAAAAATCTTCTCTATCCTAAGTGAATTTATTAAAATTTGCATTTCATATCTTACCTAAATGTTGATAATTTACATAATTGAGATTTCCTACAGGTCTAGTTTTATATTATGTACAAATACACACATATGGGGAAAATTCAAATGAGAATATACATAATATATATAATTATAGCTACCTTGAAGGCTGGTTTACACTAACAAAGTTTCTGTGACAAAGTAGGGATTTTTCACAGGGAAATTCTACGTTCTGAAAAATTTGCAAGAAATATCAGAGTGAAGTAGTTGTGCGTTGAGCGTAGCTCAGTGTTGAGCACTGTATTAGTTCCCTTAAATACTTTTAGCAAATGCTCGAAAACTTAGGATTTACATATTCGAAATTTCCACTTTGATCACAGAAACTTTGACAGTGTAAACCGGGCCTAAGTTATACCATACTTTCGTATTCTATATACAAAAAGAGTGATTCAATAAAAAAAATACACAGCATGCATGCTTTACAATGTATTGTATTATGTCAAACCAGATGTGGGCGTAAACGTTAAACTTAGAAAATATCAAAGAACTTCTAATCAAGTTTTCAATAGCATGTATGACGAAAAGTGAACACAGACAATGTACAAGGTATACAACCCGCTTAAACCTTAGCAGTAAAAGAAATTTGAAAACGCAAGAGACTTTGTTTTTAGGAAATTTTGCCTTCTCCCATCGTCTTGCTTAGGCTTTCTCCGCAGAAACTTATAATGAGGCATAGATGAAGTTTTCCTCGACGGGAGTGAAGCGCGCGACTTGCAATGGAAAGAGCATAATTTCAGTCTTTCCTTAAAGCAAGGTGAGCTTAAACAGCTTTCACTCCCACTTCATGTAAGAGGTTCTAGTTGAGCCATGTGGAGAAGACAGGTATCCAAGCAATACGATATTAAATTGTCTTTACGTTTCCAACTCCGTACTACTCAACATTGTTCCTACGCTGCCTCGCGGCCATTCCCGTTTAACCTAACGTGGCGCTAGATAGCAAGAACACGTGAAACATGCATGATCCTGGCGCGAATAATCTCGAAAAGGATTGTGGTAAGAGGCAGTCCAAGGCAAAAACAAGGCCCTAAGTTACTGTTTCTTCTTTATTTATCTTATTTATTTATCTTATCTATTAGGCTAAAGCATTAGCCCCACAAAGCTTCGAAATGACTCTTTGCAGCGCTCGCTTTTGCTCCAAAAGTTGCCGATTGCTTTTCTCAGCCTTCTTTTGCAAACATTCTGTCTCCTGAAGAGTTTTCGTCAGTTGCGCGTTCTCAATGTACAGTTCTTGAACCAAAGTGTCTGAACGAATGCTATGAGAACGGCTATCTTCCAACTGTCGATAAAAAATCCTCATTAAAAAAACTTTTTAACGCGAGATAAAAATAGCAGAACTCGGCGTCCTGTCAGCGCTCTCCATTCAATTGCTTGTAAGAAAACGAAATCCTTCCCCCGGAAAATACAACTTTCTCGCTTTCGAGAACAGTATTGTCGTTACTAAATGCCAACCTTCATTCTAGATGAAACTACTGCGCGCATTTTTGCAGCTTCGAAAATCACGACGCACAGCCAATTCATGCAAATATAAAAGGTCTCAAAGAGGTTGCAAGTTTGCAAGAACATCAGCGAGTTCACAGACGGGAACACGGAGAAAAAATGTGCAAGCGTCCTGCGACACGCACACCCCTGGAATAGCCAAAACAAAGTTCAAAACCATCACTTGAGAATTTTGAAAAATCCCGTACAAGGTGCCCTTATCATTACAACGTAAAATTCTCAAATTTTCCAAAATGTATTCTTATGATATGAAAATAACTTTTCTGAGCAAATGCATTGATTGGTAGAGTCAGGCAAAAATTTAAGACAATTTGATACACAAATGGGACAAAAAAATTTCGCGAAAAAAACCCGGAAAAATATTGAAATAAGCTTTTGTCAGATAAAAACTTTCAAAACAAGATTATAGAGTGGGAAAAAGTTTTTTGGGTTCCGTGTAAAGCACAAATCGAACCAGTTTACAAACCTGTTTGTTTAGTTGTATCACATGATCATCCACGGACTCCTGGGTCTTCTTTACACGCAACTCCATTTCACGTCGTTGACGATCCAAATTCCTCACCCTCTCTTCCCACGTACATTTTTCATCCTGCAATTCTCGACATTGTTTTGCCTTTTCCTCGAGCTGTTATAGTGAAGATATTGAAATTTAAATATTTTAAAGTTTAAAAAAATGTCAATTGGCTAGAATTGCTCAACGTTTTGACAATACAGTGCAGAAAGAAGTTACGACTCCAAATTCAAAGATCGACCCTCCAGTCTAGTGTCGTCATCACAAATCTTATCGCTAGTCTGGTTCAGTAAAATGAATGTAACTTAACAAGAAGTTGCAATCCAGAATCTAACATTTTTAGAGCTACTCCCCATAAATCGATTAATCGATTATTTTTACAATCGATTTTGCCTAGGAGTTATCAGATAATCAGATAATGTAATAATACCACACACTAATTTCAGTCTGGATTAGAAATATAATCTAGCCTAATTTTGATATATTTTCCTGGTCAATTTATGCATTTGTGTCTTTGGTGAAGTATTTGAGCGCGGTAAGGTGCGTAATCTATGGATGTGATAAACGTTCATTTTTCACGCAGATTCAAAACGTTTATACTGACGGGTACAACCCACAAATATTTGGTAAAAACACTATACAAAAACCACCGTTTTTATATCAATGATGTCCAACTTCGTTGAATTATAAACATGATTAATCAATTTAATCGATATTTTCTTAACGATTAATCGATTACGATAATAAGCCAATGGTAGCAGCTCTAAACGTTTCAACACTTCAGTCTATTGTCTTTATCGCAAATTTTATCACTACTCTGCATGGTTTAGTAAAATGAATGCTTGATTCCAACTCACTTTTTTACTAAGTGTCAATATCTCAACTTTAGCGTCGTTCAATATTTTATCTCTCGCAGTTTGATCTCGTTCGTTGCTACTCAAAGCGCGGTCCAGTTTCTCACGCAGGTCAGTCATATCTCTTGTGTACTTAGACTTAGCCGTGCTCATTTCAGTACGGATTAAATTCAACTGAAAGAAATAACATCTAACTTCGGTCAAAACAACGTCTGTAGACACTATTTACAAGCTTCAGTTTACAGATATAGGTGAGCTTAAGCAGGCGGACTTTCCTGTGCGGAGAATAAATTACCAAACTGCTTGGCTAGCAGTATATTGCGAACCAATCACGTTGCTAGATTTCTATTCCGAACGGAATATTCCGCCAAGGGGAAACGGGCTTAATAGGCCAAAGACACAGATGAGAGACTAACAGGTGAGAGACTGCCCCATAATTGCGTAAGTCGATTTTCTTTGCGATTTCAAAGGCGGCCAGTAACCTAGCAAGTGCCCCAGACAAAGGCATTCACCCTCCTGAACAAATGACTTTGAAAAAGGCACTTGCTAGGTTAATGGCGGCCAATTACGCCAAAATCATAGGCTTGAAGACTAAGTCGGACATCTGTTAGTGCCTAATCTGTTGCAAGGAGTCGAAATCCTCTCTTTGGAGTCTCCTACTAACCATTCAGCGATTCATCATGGCTACAATTTGTTTGCGATTGCCGTACATAGTTTATCCCCAAAAATAACAATCGCTGTTCTGAAACTTTAAAATTTAACTTTCAAACGACGATTGAAACCTCAATCATACCTTTTCCTTCTCGACTTCTATCTCGCTGTTATGTCTATTTTGCACGTTCAGATGGCGTCGTTTCAAGTCAGTAATTTCGTCCTGAAGGCTAGTGTTTTTGATGTTTTGTTCATACAAAGAGTTTTCTAACATCTTTCGTTCCGATTCCATTTCTTCCACAGTTCGTTCCAAAGAGTACAGGTCTTTTCTTGCCTGAATAATACAAAAATTAATTCTCAGCTTCGCTAGGTACTCCTACAAGAGCAATGACGCTAGTGAACTTCAGATAGAGTCGTCATAATTGTAGTAGATACACAGCCTCACTATAGATGCTTTTAAAGATTTTATGTCAAGGTCAGGGATAATATTTGACTCAGTAAAAAAAAACATTTGTAATGTGTCTTCTCATGCAAGAACTATATCTTAATTAATTTTAAGTGTCTATAGCAAGGTCAGGGATTGTACATATTTCTAATATTTGAGTCATTTTCAGAAGAATTGCAATATATCTTATTCGGCAAAACTCTGTCTTCACTGATATAAAGTATATATCCATATCTTGGTCAAGGAATTGCACTTATTTACAATACTTGGCTCAATCAAAGAATAGCAATATATCCTCTGATATAAAAAAATACATCTTCAATAGATCAGGATTAGACGGACTGCACAAATTCCAATGCTTTGAGTCTCTCAGATATTATTTTAATTATTTATTTTTAAAAATATGAGTACGATTCTATTTAGGATCAATGCCATTTTAACCGCAACAGTCAATATAACTCAAACTACAATACCTAAGAAATATTTAAGTTTAATTTTAATAGTTAGGAATTTAACATTTTGTCACAGTTAAACTTTTTTAAAGATTTAAGCGTATTTTTTTTAACAACAAGACGTTACATAGCTACACAAGTCTACCCACAACTGTTTAGCTGAATATTACAATTTACAGTTTAAGCTATTTATACATGTAATTGGAATTACATTTTAGATTTTCATTTTCAATTTTAAATCACATATTTCAAAAATTTTTTGAGTCCTACTAAGGATTATTTATGCAAGAAAAATTACAAATAGTACCGAACCTTTTTTTGAAAGTATGGGATGAATTTAGCAATAGCAAACTGATCAAAATTTGGTGTACTCCTTGGTTCAAAACTTGTAGCATCAAAGCAAAGAGAACTGCATATACCTTCTCTGCCAAAACAACTTTCTCATTCTTTCTATTCAAAATTTCCCGTAGTTCATTCAGTTCTAACTTTGATCTCTCAGCCTCTCGTCTCAGTTCCCCTTCTGTCTTGCTCCGAGCTCGAACTAGTTCTCGATTCTCACTTTCCAAATTATCAATCCTTCTTTCGAAGTCACGACGCATGCGCGAATTACCCTCGTTTCCAAGCCTTTTCAGCTGTGCATTTTTAGTCTCTAGCTCCTCGACACGTTCTTTAAGACATGTTAATTTTTCAACCCCGTCACCCATAATCCTCTCTTTCTCAGATCGAAGTTTCTCCACAGTCCCTTCAAGCTCGCGGATTTTCCAGGCTTCGTTCTCACGCAATTCTTCAATCTCAGCGTGAAGTTGCTCGATCTCGAGCCTAGTCTTTTTAAGATCTGTAACGTCATCCCGGCCATCTTGCTCTAGTCTCTCTTGAAGCTCAAGACTATCTTTAGTCAATGACGTAATCTGTTCTTGCAAGGAATTATTCTGTTTGACATGTTCAGCAAGTTTTTCGGACGTTTCCAATTCAAGAGTATCTCGCTCTCTCCTGCATCTACACAGACGAAGAACATTTGGTCGTGAATTACAATTAATTGCAAAGTTACTCTCATTTTACTAAACCCGGACCGTCATCACTTCAAAGCAGACTGACATACCTCATCTCCATTTCATCAACTTCCACTTGATGACTTTCTTTCAACTTCAAAATATCAATTTTCAGAGCTTCCACTTGCTCAGCATTTTTTCTTTGTAAATTCTCAATTTCATTTTTAGAATTCGTATTTTCATTGTCGAGCAATGCCTTGTGCTCGCAAATCAATTTCAAAAAATCTTCCTTTAACTTTCCTTTGAGGCCATCCGCTCCTTTGGTAAAGACTTGACCTAATTCATCAACAGTCTTCTCAAATTCCAATTTTTCTTTAGCAAAATTTTTCTCGAAATTCGTTTTCTCCAGTAAAAATTTTTTCTCTAACGCTTGTTTGAGTTCGTCATAATCGGCGGCAGAGTTCGTTTTTTCGTTTACAAAGCGCTCTCGTTCGCACTGTAACTCTTCCAAAAGATGATTTTCAATCTCAATTTTCTCCTAGAAAAATATTCAGTTTTGACAAACTGATAAGCCCAAATATTTCTTGGAAAAGAAGTTTGATGAAATCTCAACTCCCTCTCCCCAAATCCCTTCAAATTACTGTTTCTCACTCGAAATATTGAGAATTCCCTCATTTCTTTCAGACAGAAATTGGACCACAAGTACAAAGAGAACATTGTTTTTTTTCAAAGATGAAAAGGAGGACTTTTGTCAGAATTTCATATCTGCGGGGGATTTTTTACACTGGAGAAATTTTAAGGGCCATTGAAGTCCTAGATCGCACTTTGAACTGACTTTCAAAACTGATCAAATGTTCAATTTAAAGATATACATTGTATAGTCCAGTCGTTTTTCTTCAGTTTCAAAATAATGATCAAACATGCATTCCCTTCACATTTACATAAATAGATGAATTTCAACTGCAAAATTGCTAAGCCTTGCTTGTTCTCAAACTCGCAGTCAAATCTACACCCTTGCTTCTTTATAATTCCCCGCGGCCGAGGATCCACAATGCATAATTATTATTGCTAAGCTTTCGGTTCGTAAACTGGGGCTTTGATCAGTGCAAAAAGGTGCCAGCTAACGGACCGAAAGCTTTGCAATAATAAACATACGGGGTGGAGCCTCAAACTAATATTCGTATTGTTGTTATCGCCATGCATAATAACTACACGAATCTTACAACAAACGGGGAATCACTACAAACCAATGAACTCGAAAGAGACTGGGACGACGATTTCGCCGCTAACTTTGCAGGATGTCTTTAAAGCCAAAACCAAGGTTCATTCAATCATAGGGCCTCGTATAAATTAGAGTTATCGCTCCAGTCTCCACGCAGTTCACTACTACAAACCCTACCTGTTCAATTTCAGCCTTTTCTGCTTCAAACTGCTTGGAAATCTTCGCCTTTTCTTTTTCAAAATACCTTTCCAACTGCTGCTTCTCTTCACGAAGAACGCGAACAACATCCTCAAAATTGAGCAACTCATCAGCATGACTCTGTTTACTTCTTTCTAATTCCTCCTTGTAAAACTTATCCAAAGTTTCTTTCTGTTTTTGAAATTCTTCTTCAAGCTTAGACCTATCATCTTTTGCCTCACTCAAAAGCAAGCTTTTCTCTTTGTTGAATGCAGTTTTTAATTCACTTAAAGTCTCTAAAGTGCCTTCGTATTCCGCTTCTAGTTTTTGATATTTTTCTGCAAAATCTTTTTCGGCCTGTTCTTTTTCTAAACCGACTCTAATTTGTAAATCTTCCATTTCTGTAGTAAACTGAGACGTGAGGTTGCCAAGTTCCTTGTTAAATCTTTCCTTTAGCTCCGAACTTTCCGAGTTGTTCACTCGTTGTAACGAATCGATTTCGCTTTGCAAATTTTTAATGTTAGCCTCGTGGTCTCGAATTGTTGCTTCGTGTTTGTTTTGGATGTCTTGAAATTGTTTTTGTTGCTTTTCTTGTAGCTCCTAAAAACAAAAAGACGCAAATAGTCATTGGAGCTATGGTTATAGGAGAGTTATCAAGGGTCTTAGTTCGGTCTTTTTCTTCACGTCCAAGCAAACTTGCGCCCAGTGAAGACACAGCTATTGGAGATAAGATTTGAAGAATAGACCCGAGTCGCTGTCTTAACTTTTGTTCATTGTACAACCTTTTGCACGGTAAAGACATACTCATTGAAGATATGATTTGAAGAACTGACCTTTCGCACGGCAAAGACACACTCATTAAAAATATAGTTTGGACAATTGGCCAAATTCCTTGTTTTATATTTGTTCACGTTTACGCAAACTTGTGCCTGATGAAGACATACTTATTCGAGATATGGTTTAAAGGCTTGGCCCAAGTCTTTATCTTGACTTTTTGTCTATATTTATGCAAACATGCGCACAGTGAAGACCAAGTCATTAGAGCTTTGGTTTTCAAACTTGATCAAAGTCTTTGTGTCTGTTTTTTGTAGTTACAAAGCAACGTATTAACCATGATGGATGGTTTAAGAGAACCTAGTTCTGAGAAGAACTATTTTCACAAACAAAAATTTTGAACTTTAGAAAGACTTAGAAAGATTTAAGAACACTATGCATTTCGGCAGACCGCTCTTCAGGTGTATCGTCTGGGTTTGCCCACAATGAAGACATTTTTAGTGAAAATATGGTATGATAATCCGTTCTGCTTCCTACAATGTTTATGAAAAATTCACCAACCTATTTCAACTTCTGTGTGAATCATAATTTTTAAACTTACTTGCTCACTCTTCAAATCCGAGTTCAGCTTTTCAATTTCTCGTGATTTTAAAAGAAGCGTATCAGTCTTGTCTTTCAATTCATTTCTTAGTTTTTCCAATGAGGTTTTTTGTTTATTAATTGATCCATCTTTTGCTTTAATGTTTTGTTCCTGAAGACGAATCGTCGTTTCCAGCTCCCGTATTTTTTCTTCGTGTGCAGACACCCTTGATGACAGCTCTTCAATAGTCTCTACATGAAGTACGCAAAGCAGGTTGAAAATACATGCAAAATAATTTCAGCCTACAGTGCCAGAAAATTTCTCCACCGATGAATGAGCGTCTAACGCTGACCAGGGTAACAAAGCAAATATGAGCATTGCACATGACAAGGTTAAAAGTGTTTTTCTAGAAAGGTCAGGGATTGTAGATATTTACTTGAGCCGTTTAAAAAAATTTGTGCATATTTTCTCATTAAAAACTTCATCTTCATTGATTTAAAGTGTTTTTTTTTTATTAAGATCAGGGACTGCAAATATTTGAGTAATTTACGAAAGAATTGCAATATATTCTCTCATGTAATAAAGTCTTCATGAAATTGAAGTGTCTATACCAACGTCACGGATTGTATATATTTGGTACAATATTCAAGTTATGTATTTAAAAAGTCCAAGATGTCTTCTAAAGGCCATTTTCCACTACGGTCCTTTTGCCCGCGCGGGCGGAGGGCACAGTTTTGAGAATGCTCTGTTGTTGATTGTCCGCTCTGGAGCTCGCGTCCGCACGGAGAAAGTTGAATTACTTTTAACTTTCATGGTGCGCGCGCGCGAGACTAAGCACCAACAGACAACAACAGAGCACGTTCAAAACTGTGCGCTCGGCCCGCACGGGCAAAACGGACGTAGAAGAAAATGACCTTAAATGCAAAAACTTCAAATAGAAAATAGTACTTACTCTGCTGTTCACTATTAATCGCTGCTGTTTTGCGCTCTGTAAAAGCAAACACAAGGTAGAATGACAAATTAGCATTTCCAGCGATGGATAAGAAAATATAAAATCGAAAATATTAAGATTTTCAAGTAAATCTGCCGCAATATGCTTACCATCTTCGTTAGAGCCACCATCACCGCTGACTCGCATAATCGGGGGCTTTCCGTCAGGGACGTCATTGACAGAATCATCAGATGACGAAATCCCATCTTTATCTCTCTTGATAATAACAGGTTTAGTGTAGTCTGAAAGGACTGAGCCGACTCGAGTAATTCTGTCCGAAGTTCGTCTTCGATGACTGCGATTTCGTTTCATATTTGATTTCGCTTGAGTTTTCAACACTTCAACCTCGCTTTTCAATTCGTCATTTTCGTCGCGGAGTTGCTGAAAAGGTTTGAAAGAATTTTTACTTCAATGGCAATACAATCTAATCCATCCTACTTACGTATTTTCGCTAGAATGCAGTTTAATGGAGACCTTACACCGCTGACCGTCCAAAAACTATATAATTTTAAAAGAACAATGGGTGGGGTTGCGGGCTCAGCGTCCTTCATATAATATATTTTTTGGCGGTCAGCGGGATAAGGCGTCCGCTAAACTGCATCAGCCCCCGTATTTTACTCAGTTCAATTTGGAAATGGAAGGAAGTCCTGCTACTCGTGTTTCAACAATTACGCCCAAGTAATACAAACAAGCAGTCAAAAACGTGCGTCAAATAGCGCATTAACTCTGGCTATGTGCACACAGTAACGTTTTTGAGTATTTTCATTTGTGTTTTCACGCGAAAACGGATGCAAACACTAACAATTTAGGACACAGACTGCAGTTAATGTAATACATTGAAAATATTTTCCCTTGGACAGTGCTAACTAAGCGTTAAAACGATAAACGACACACAAACGTTTTGGAAACGCTTGAAAACGGCGCCCGTGTGCACGTAGCCTCAGGATTAAACCAACTAGCTTTTAAACAACTGGCCCAATTGTGTTATTCTCGGTATCTGCAATGCAATGGTTAGACAAAACAAACTACTTACTCTGTTGTTTTTTTCCAGTTCCCGTATTCCTTTGGTAGCATGTTGATTTTGTTGTTGTTTTAAAAGATCTCGTTCACTCACAACTTCTGCAAGCTGAAATTTTCGCATTCTTTACCAAAAAGCATTGTATGGAAAAACATTTTCCTGATAGACTACCACCGAGGGCAACCACATCGCTAAGCAATTTGGAAACCGCACACACAATTTTCACGCTACTTTTGAGACAGCAAAGTGTAGCCAACTGAATATGAAACTCGCAACATGATCAGAATGTCTCAGATTACTATGATAATATACAGGTGCCTATACCAAGGACTGGGATTGTACATATTTTATAAAACTTAAGTTATTTAAATATGATTTGCAACAATCTTCATCAGAAAATATTGATGTTTATAGCTTTACAGGCCGTCAAAGTTACCGGGAAACCTGACCTTGATATAGGCATACCACCGAAAACTACGCTGAAACCTCTAAACATTTTAAAAACAACTTCTGTGTTAAACAGGTTGTT
>JAOBYK010298697.1:0-42700 GCA_025434845.1 Phenganax subtilis | reverse complement strand
TCAAAATTGGTGTGTAAGTTTAAAAGAGTAAAAACTTTCTTTGTGCAAAATATGAAAAAAATTCACCGAAGGAAACGTAAGATATTCAACGTTTGTTTCGCGACCAAAATATTTTTTCGGTATTCAAATTTACTTGTTTATACGATCAAAATACCCCCGGAGATTAAACTCTAGGGAGCCTCCTTAAATGATTTAAGAAACGACCGGTCTCCTGTGCACATGTTGCACGCCGAGATAATTAAATTAAAAACTAAAACGACATTTTATCAGTTATAAACCTGCGAACCGGTGGTGATTTCTTTTGTCTTTTCCTTATGAATAATCATTAAGTTTTTTTATAAGCTATACTTTAATGTTTTTAGAAACCATGCAAAAGTCAAAGAAAGATGCAACAAAAGTGAACACTACAGCCGACGTTAAGCAAAACCAAACGTCTGTTCAGTTTGCATCAGCCTCAAACGAAGCATCGATACTCGACGAAAAAACGACTCGACAAGAATGCAAAGGCGAAACTGTATTCTACAACGTTGATTTGAAAGGTGGTTTGACTGCGAACAGTTTTAGACTATATCGTGATGTGAATTCGGTGGAGGCATGCTTGGGACATTGCTGTAACCTTGGCGATTGTGACGTTGCGTTTATCAAAGATGGCAATTGCTTTGCCGTACATTGTAGTACGCATGCCCTTTGCAACATCGTCGATGGCCGTGGGAAACTGGCACGAGTTTGGCGGCGTGTATCAGGTTGGTCGAACTACCAATTACCTTTAAATTTACTCTATTAGGAATTCTTGTTAATTTTTCAAATGTATTAGACTGTATGTTTTTACTTGTTGGTTGTCATTTGCTCTCAAACCGTAAAAGATCATATTTTAAATGAGGTTTCAAAACTTTACCTTCTTGAACACTCTGTAGAACTGCAATTATTGTCGTGTTTGTTTATCTTCTGAAGGTACCTCAAATATTTCGAGCAAAACTGATTCCTATCCGGGAAAAACTCTCGTCCTGTATTTTGGTTTTCATGATGTGTCTGGAAATATCATCCATGATGGGTCTGGGAGAAATAACAACGGAAAATTGATGGAAGGTAATCAAAGATTAATATTCTCAACTGCCGAGATATCAAATATTCTCAACTGCTGATAGATAGGGCAGGGATTGTACATATTTACAATATGTCAGTCATTTAAAGAAAAATTTCAAAATATCTTCTTACGCAAAAACTTCATCGTCGTAAATTTAAATTGTCTATGTTAAGGTCAGGCATTGTGCATATTTATAATATTTGAATCATTTAAGGAAGAATTGGATTATCTCTTTCTTAAAACTTCATTGAAATTTCTCAATTTGATTTAAACTAAAACTCTCCTGCTTTTTAGACGCAAAAGTAATGGCATATAGCAGACATGGACCAGGATTGGATTTGACGAAGGGAAAATTGCAAGTCGACGGAGTTTCTTTTAAAGGAACACCACAAGATGGAATCTCAGTAGCAACTTGGCTCAAGTTGTCCCGTGTCCAAGGAGACCACGTGATCTTTAAAAGCGGGAGCAATACAGAGCACCTTAGTAGAACATCCTATTTGCTTGAAATCCAAGATGGCCGAATTCGATGGAGGCACCAAAATGAAATTGGAAAAGTCGTTTTCGTGATTGTTTCGCCTCCTGTGATTGATCCAAATGTTTGGTGCCACGTGGTTGCGACGTATGATTCGTATTCAGAGAAAGCAAAGGTAATAGCAAATGGTAAATTCAAGGCTGTTGGGCAAGGCCAAGGACAGCTTTCTGATCAATGGGGTGATGTATTTTATTTTGGTTCGAATTTGGAACATGAGCCTTTTGATGGTTACTTAGATGAAGTATACATCTTCATGCGGCCGCTGCGCATTTCTGAAGTTCAAAAGTATTTAAGTAATATGGATTCGAAGAACTATCGTTTGACTAATATTTCAGAAGTGATAGAGAAAACTGATGAAGAATTTCCATCTGTAACTTTGAGTAATCACCCAGAGAATTCACTACATTCAAAATCTTTGAGCCAATCACAGAGTAGTTCTGCTAGCATTAATCCTGCAATGCCAAAGATTGCCCACGAACATACACCAAAAAGTTCTAAAACATTTGCTAAAGAAAAGCACAACAGGACTTCAAAGAACAGTTTGCTTGAAAAAAACAACACGGACTTCAAGGGCTTGTTTTCTGAACTAGATGCAGCCAAAGGGTTTGAATCGCCGCTCTTTTCGTGTGTTGCTAATGGTACTGTTTACGAAAAGCAAACGTTCAGGGGCGGTTTAAAGTCGGGTCAATTTTTCAAAATTGCTGATATTACTAATATGACAAATTGTATAGCTAAATGTTGTAGAAGAGCAACCTGTGATGCTGCTATTATGAAAGGATCAACTTGCTTTGCTTTAAAATGTCGGAGCGAAAAACTTTGTCAACTTCGTCCGGCCAGATTGTCTAGTTTTGACTTAAAAATCGCTTTCGTTAAGCGAACTCCAAGAATCAACCTATCAGATCGCGTCATTTTGTCGCCTGTCGATCAATGTGCAGCTGGAATACGTATTGCAAATGTTACCATAAACGCTGGAGTTGGCGCCGGGCAAGTAGTCCAGTTTCGAAATATCAGTGGTATAGATCAGTGTGTCACGCAATGTTGTACCATTCCGAAATGCAATACGGCCTTTTTGGTTCAAAAAACTTGCTACACTATCGCTTGTGTTATTAAAGACTTTTGTAGCGTGCGACCGCCCCCAAGCGAGAACTTCTTTTCTGAAGTTGTGTATGTTAGTAGAAGTGGGGAAATGTTGTTTAAAGACCCCCAAAACGCTTTAATGATGCATTCAAAATCAGCTAGACATCATTATGACAAAGCAGTGTCTGAGCGAAATTCAAAGAACGACACAACTTTATGGTATGAGGAACAGAATAGGTACAATACGTCGATCATAAGTACTTCAAATCACGGTGCTGCTATGAATACTTTAAACAGTACAGCTGAAGCCTCAAAGACGTTCAAAGACACCCAAAAGCATGGAGGTTTGCATAACATTGCTAAAGTGCTTGCGACTCAGGTGGAATGTCGTGTGGAAAGGATTGTGACGGATATGAAATTAGCTGGGGATTTGAGTGCAGGCATTTTCGTTGATCATGGGTTGGTCAGAGGAATAAAATCGTGTCTCATGAAATGCTGTGGAGATCCGCTGTGCAATGTGACGTACATGATCGGGAAGAAATGTTTTGCTGTGCGATGTCACAGTGTGGAGCTTTGTCAAGCAGTTCCTGCCTTGCCCATGGCTTTGAACCCTACTATAGCGTTCGTTAGACAGAAGACTTTAAAAGGTGAGATAAAGTTCATCCGCCAGAATCATAGGTTTCAAGCCTAAGTCGGATATTTGTGAAGTCTTTAATCTGTGTCTTAATTATACAAGGTCTTTTTAGTATTGCAAGATGGCATATCTGGCAAAACTACACTACACCATGGTCGGCTGCGTTTGAAAAACCTACTGCACGCTTGGAGAAAACTTCAACGGTACAAGAAACTGAAGAAAAAACGTTTGAAGATGGCGAACGGTGGTTTAAGACATAGAGCAAATCACAGGAAAGAACATGAAGTGAAGCACAAGAGCAAGCATCGAAATAAACACAGCTCACGAAAGACGAAGGACAAGGAATTTAGTTTGACGAATGGCAAACATCGTCATCATCATTTAGCGACCAAGAAGAACACAAAGCATTCGGCTAACAAGACGTTCGATGCTGAAACTCAAAACAAAGCAGTTTTAGATCATAACAACGTGGGAAAAGTCAAGAAAGGTATGTGAAAAGACCTTACTCATCGATTATGACGTTTAATGACATGTATAGCTACTAAGGGGCTGATTACATGAGCCAGGCTAGCCCGGTTAACCGGGCTGAAATGTTTCTTTTGCATCTTATTGCTGCTTCAAAGTTTGTGTAAAATAACATTGGAAATAACATTCAGAATGCACTAGACACAAGGCTGCCCCTAAGTTTATTCAAAAACTATTTTGATAACCAGGGAATATTTTCGTGACAAAACTCAGCCCGGCTCATGTAATCAGCCCCTAAGACTAACATGCTTTGTCAGAATACTGGCGCAATTGCATTGCCTGATAAAACTTGCAAAGTATTCTGGTTTCAGTAGTTAGCTAATGCTATGAAATATCATGGCGGGTTTAGTCAATTGTCTGAAATTAAAGTACAACACGCCTTTTCGGGCTTTGCACCGCCGTCTTTAAAATTAGGGCAAATGCAATGGTGCAAGCAGAGGATTTCGTAATATGGCATAATTGCCTCCCAGGAATATGCTTAGTTAGTATTGCTCGTTGGAAATCCGGTTTTGATGTCTTGTATAATTATATCGGTTTTTAGGAAGTTTCCATTGCCCAAAGAAGTTTGGCTGTCAGCATGATTGTATTTACTTGCCGGACATTGGTTATCAGTGCACTTGTCCCTCTGGTCTTGCTCTGGCATTCGATGGAAGACATTGCATCAGTAAGTTCGGTTTGGGGCTACGGCAGTTTAGCGGACACTTTATTCGTCACTGACCATCCCAAACGCATGTTAGATCAAGAACGCTGAGCCTGCAATCCCATCTTTACTCTAACCTGATGTCCACTAAACTGCCTTTTAGCCTCATGCTTATTCAATACTCAAGACCTGAAATACGAACATTCCCTTGAGGCTCAAAGAACAAAGAGATTTCCTCTATGTTGGATGATAGACAAATTGCAAACAAGGAACATTCTCTATTAAGGCGCTGCTGGTGCAACGTGAATAATGCGTATTATCTAATATCTGTTCGAATTTAAAATTTCAGTTGCATTTTTATATTTCTTTATAGAACAGAACGAATGTGTGTTTGGTTGGCACCGTTGTCAACAAGTGTGCGTCCACTTCGCTGGCAAATTTCGATGTGAATGTCATTCAGGCTATATTCTTAACAAAGATGGAAGACACTGTGATGGTAGGTCAAATTTCAAACCAGGTTTCAAGCCGTTTCATGATTTGTCTCTGGCACTAGTATTTTGTTATATTTGCCCAAAAATAATTGTTTTCACTTCGTAGAAATATGTTTTAAGACATTTTAAAGTTTCCCGATGTTTCTCCAGTTTGACTTGGAAACCATATTTCCTCTGCTACTTTTGCGCGCCAATTTTCAAGCCTCCTGATCCTGATGTTTATATTTTATATTTTTCGATATTTAAACTGCGTTAGCTTTCCGTTAATACCAAACAAAAGGGCACTGTTTTGGTTGCTTTTTTGTAGACATTGACGAATGCTTGTTGGGAATAGGGAAATGCAGTCAACATTGTAAGAATACTCCTGGCAAATATGTCTGCAGTTGTGAAAAAGGATATTTCCTCAAGAAAGATAATCAGACTTGTGAAAGTAAGACCCATCACTTGTAGCCAATTGTGCTTAAATGTATACAAAGATTTCTTCGAGCTTGAAACATTGAACGATAGGTTTGATTTTTGTAGATAAACAACTTCATTCCGCGTCGGCCAAAAGTGAATTGAATAGGAATGTATTGACAGGTATGCATGAAAATTTGAATAAATTCGGCCGAAAGTTCGATGCATTAAACTTTAAACAATCATATACAGAGAAAGTATTGTCTTTTCAATTGTCAAATTTCACGCTTAATTTCAGCTCCCGTAGAAATCGCAGTCCAGTTCTCCGAAATGAAAGTTCTTCAAGGTCAGAGTGCAATTCTAAATTGCAGAGCACGTGGCATACCTGCGCCAACGATTAAATGGGCCAGCGGTGACGACGGTGCTTTTCCGCTTGCGTCGAATTCTCGATTCGAAATTTCCCCTTATGGAAATTCCTTAGCTATACTGTCTACTAATCTTAGTGATAGTGGCTGTTATCATTGTATTGCTTCGAATGTTATGGAAACGAAATCGAAGTCAGTGAACTTGGAAGTTTTGGATCTCAATGAATGTCTTAGAAAACAGAAACCGGTTTGTCAACAGAAATGTTCAAATACCAAAGGAAGTTATCGATGTTCTTGTCACCATGGTTACAGATTACGTCATGACTCTCGTAGTTGCGAAGGTAAATGATCACGTGATTATTCAGATACGCCAATTACGAAATGTTGAATTTATGCGTATTATGATCTTCAAAGAAGATTTTAATGAGCCTCTCGCGACAGCTAATGCTGGAAAAATATATAGAAGTTTATTCCCTTTTAGGAGCAACCAAATCAAACGTATTCTTGGGCTACGTACACAGGCGCCGTTTTCAAGCATTTCCAAAAACGTTTATGTCTTGTTTATCGTTTTAACACTTAGTTAACACTTTCCATGGGAAAATATTTTCAATATATTAAATTAGCTGCAGCTTCTGTCCTAAATTGTTAGCGTTTTCATCCGTTTTCGCGTGAAAACACAAATGAAAACGCCTAAAAAGGTTATCATGTGAACATAGCTTTACTTGTTCGTGTGTTTTTCTTCACGTGCAAGACTACTACACTTCTAATGAAAAGAAGAAACATGATTTTCCTACGGTAACCGCGAATTGGCCACCAGCTACTGTCGGCTAAAAGTGTCAAGTGAACCCAGATGTATTTTCATTCCAGTTTTTCAGTCTTTGGTTTGGCAGTTATACCATTTGCTTTTCTTGCGTTTGAGGCATTATATTTCTTTTCAACTGAAACTGAAGTCTTGTTGAACCTACTGTCTTTCAGATATTGATGAATGCAGTATGTCCAATCATACTTGTTCACATGTTTGTAACAACACTCTGGGTAGTTTTGTATGTTCATGTCCCTCTGGTTACAAACTTATCCATGATGATCGCTCGTGTACAGGTAAACAAAATATTAAACTGCAGCATATCGCATGCGAAAAGTTCATCTTGATGGACGTTTAACCTTATAGACAAAATTTCAAAAAACTTTGAACTAGGAAAATCTTTTACCACAGCCTGAAAGGGCATCTTGAATTTAGTAAAACTGCCAAGTTTGGAGGCGAAATGTTGTAAAATAAAGAAAATATAGCCGTACAAAGTTGGCAAATTTTGTATATTTTTCTGTTACGCGCGGGAAATGGATACCCATTTTCTCGAACGGGTATTAATTTCCCGCGCGTAATAGAAAAATATACAAATATGCCAACTTTGCACGGCTATATTTTCCTTATTTTACAACATTTCGCATCCAAACCTGGCAGTTTTACTAAATTCCGGATGCTCTTTCAGGCTGTGGTAAAAGATTTTCCAGTTCAAAATTTTTTGAAATTTTTTCTATAAGGTGACAGGTCCATTGACTTGAAATGTCTATAGGCAGGTCAGGGGTTTTATCTATCAATAGCTAATATTAGAGTAACTGGAAGAAGAATTGTAATTTATCGTCTTATGGAAAATGTTCATCTTCATTGATTTAAAGTGTCTATATCAAGGTCGGAAATTGTACGTATTTCTAACAATCGAGTCATTTAAAGAAGAATTGTAAATTTATCATCATACCCTTAGTCTTCAATGATATTAAATGTTTATGTTAAGGTCAGGGATTATACGTGTTTGTAGTATTTGAGTCATTTAATGGTTTAAATAAGTATTAGAGGATTATCTGGTATTCCTGATTTTATTTTAGATGTAGATGAATGCGCTACATTATCTCACAATTGTTCTCAGCTGTGTCATAATACTGCAGGCTCTTATCAGTGTTCTTGCGTCGAAGGGTTCAATCTATCGATGGACAATACTTCGTGTTATAGTGAGTATAGGCTCTAGACGAAACTTTTCGGACCTCTTGTGATGTAACTTAGAAATTCACGATTATTTTTATGTTGACAAATTAGCTGTTCCACACACTGTCCAAAAAATTAAAATTTTGGAATGTACGCGTGCATCCTATTACGTACACAAAACTTTAAATTGCAATAGATACCCGTTAATAAACCACCATGAAATGTAATGTATAGAAGTATCTACGTGTTAAAGCATTTCCACAAAATACAAAATTTAGAAAGCTATAAACTTTTATGTACGTGAAAAATGCAACAGCGAAATGCAACGCATGCACACATTCACTTACGTGAAGCTTTTTAATCTAAATTGTATCAGATATCCGTCTATAAACAACGACAAAAGGGCGTGGTTTTAAGTTAGTTTTTAAATTATTACGTGTCTTTCTGTTAAAAAATTTACGAAAAACTACCACATTTCGAAGGAAAAACTTTGACGTGCGTGAAATCAACGCAACAGTGGACTGAATTACGCCCAAATTATAAACGATGCGTAATAGGCTTTTTGTTTTACGAATACGACATTCGAAAGCTATCAAATCACAATAGGTTTCCTTCTTATTTGAATTTGAGAGAGAATTCCCTTTTTGCGTTTTCGTAATTTTATTGAAGTTCCATTTTTTTCATGTTATTTTAGCCCAAACATCGCCTGCAAAAAATGTGAAGTATGCGTCAATGACAAAAGCAATCGGTGCTTTGGTTTCTGTTGTTACCTTCAGTATTCTTTGTATGGGTGCGATTGCAGTGCTTCTTGGGGGATTTTATAAAGGCAGAAGGAAAGTTAAGTTAGGTGAATTCATTGATGAGGACGAACGCGCAGTCAGACCGGTAAGTACTTCATGCATTGTTTTGAATTTGGTATTTGCACTCAAATTGATGTCATGTTAAATTTATATTTTACATGGAGCTAATCGGTTAACGAAAAGCTGTTGCAGTTAAAACGTCCTCCAACTAAAATATCATTCTACAGATTATGCAGAATATATCAGTATATGCCATTCGTCACTTTCGGTGGAATAGCGCGCTTTAATTGGCTTAGAAACATTTTTAGTGGTCGATTACTTTCCCGTAATGGACTGCATGGCGATTCATTACGAGAAAAAGCTAAAAAATTTTATAAAGCAAACGGCCAAAGTTTTGTAAAACATGAAAATGACATTATTTTATTGTCGTTAAGATTTGTAAATTGTTTTCCAGTTGAAAGGGTGCAATATATTGGTAACTTTTCTTTTCTTCGACCAAATGTGTACCACGCTTTTAGTATGCAAGCATTTCAAACATGATAAAACGCATGTCCTGTTTATTCAAGTACAATGCCTGATGCCATATCAAACTTTTTTTAACCTCCCCGTTTCGGTCTTTAGCGAGAAATATTGGATCTCGGTCTTTTTGTACGAATCTTGCCCCACGGGCTCCGTCTGTACAAAAAAACCTCGATCCGAATGAAGAGCGTTATGCCAGTAGTGTAGTCTTTAAATTTTTAAACACAAAGTAGGACTGCGCTGTGCTTTTAATCAACTTCATGATTTTATGTGACAGAATTTTGACGAATATTGTTGATCAAACCTAAAGTATACAATTAAAATATATAAATACCAACCCATTAATTTTATGAAATTAATGAAAAATTTAATATTTTATCAAACAGGGAAATAAAGCAGCTCTTTTCTCTTGGTTGGAATAGAAAATGCAATTGGAAAGACTTTTATATACTAAAGAAGAATATTATGCTTTTAAGTGGCTTTCGTGTCAAATTCGCATTCTTTTATTTGTAGAATTTTGCATTTACTTATTTAATAATATACTCGATGTTATAAATTTTGTAACAGAAATAACAAATGTTTTTAAATTATTGTATTTTGTTGTGTATTTCAATTAATTGTAATTGTTTTAAAGCTAAAAATGATATGTTTATAAACAAACAAATGTCACAAAAGTAAAAGTTTTTAATTTGTTTATTTGTTTTAAAATCGCTTCTAATTTAGATGTATTAAAAAAAAGATTAAAAAATTAATGTGAGATTTAATGAATAAACTCTTAAATAACCATAAATGACTAAATAGTTCTTAGCACTATATATGTTGCCTTTGATAAAACCAAACAAGGATAAATAATCTGCAAATTATGTACAGTTTTAAGGAGCTAGAAGCATTGCTTCTGCCGTGAAATTTTGCTGGCCTGCTTTGATGTTAACAATTAAGTTTTTATGATATTTCCTTATGTTTGCAAAGTATTAAACAGTTCTTCTGGAAAATCGAGTCGTATATGAGCTGATAGCGGACCAGGTGCACAGGCCAGAGAGAGCATTTTGGCGTGCTATTTTCAAGCACATGCAAGTTGAATTTCTTCTTTTAGTTCTCCAAATTTGTCAGCCATTTTGTTTACTTTTTTCTACTAGTAGGATATGAGCTAATATCCTGCGATTAGAGAACCAATCAGATGGCAGAACACCTCATATTCAGAGGTTGTGTATGTAACAATAGAATATTATGCGGTCAGTGGCACCGCATTTTGCGGTTATTTCTATTGCCGTAGAAATCTTTCTTCCCTTGATTAACCATACAGTCGGCTTAAACAACTCAAATAGATCGTTTTCACCATATTTTTGTCATCAAATTTGTCCACTACGTTTCTTTATTTTCTTTTCGTGTTATAATTTGAACTGGTCGTTTTCTATAACGAATGCAGTTTATACGTTCTTCCCATAAATATATTTTCCAGCATCGCTTCAACAAAACTAGCGGTATCTTCTAGGTACCGGATTGTTGTATCTTGTAGCATATTCTGTCGAAAGAGATAGTCACTTTGTTAAATTCACTAAAGTGCAACATTGGCCAAGATTTTCTTAAATTTTTGCCAGTTTCTGTATTGACAATGAGATGAAAGATATATTCTTGGAGGAAATATTCATGAAGGCCCGTTTATACGGACGGTTTTTGCTTCAATTTTTCTCCTTTTGAAGGATGTGATAGAGTGGAAAACAGACGGATAACTGTGATCCAAAAATTTTTCCAGTGTTCTCGTCAGTCAATCTACTTAATCACATACCCTATGAGAAAAAAAATCTCAGCAAAAATCACCCGTGCCCATGCATGAGTTTTTAGATTGTTAGCTGAAAACTTACGTTTTGGAATCATTTCTTCCTCTTCTTCCTCCTCACTGGCGTCATCAATCAATCTTCGTTTACTTCTCAGACGATTTCTTTGTTAAAGAAAAACAGTTAGTAACAGTAATTAGCAAAGAAATCGTAGACTGCATGCAGCGTATTTGATAAAGCAGAAAAAATTTCAGTGAACGATAACTTTTGTTTATTTTTAAATTTAAAAGAAATCTGCTTGTTTAATTTTCGTGTTTAAAACTACTGGACATGTATGTAACCTTCGTTGTAACGACATGGGATTTTGTTTGTGTCACAAAATTATTGCTATTTACCTCTTGATGCAAATGCAAGAGGCCCAAATGATTCCACTCAATCCAGATGCGCATACTAAGGATCCTACGATGACATAGACTATCACCCAATCTACAAATTTCACAATGTATTGACAGATAGAGATGTTACTAAGATATGGACCAATAGAAATTAAGCAATCATAGCGGGATGGATTTGGTATTGATGAATACAGCGTGTCTAGCTTATTATTTACTGACCTTTTTCTTTCTCGGCGTCATTAACAGTTCTTTGCATGTAAGCAATCAACGTGTTTTCCTCTTTATTTGCTGGCTTCCGGAACGATGCGCACTGCAATCCATCTTGACATTGCACCGTATAGCATTTCTGATCTTCCATGTAAGCTACATCGCAACTATCTTTACGACAGCAATGATTAATGCATGTGTGAAGGTCTTCAACTGTGCCCATGTCTGTTAGCTTGGCTCCTTTCAATTTCGTATTTCTGGTAATCTTACTCGGCTTGCAATTCTTGCTTTCGCTCGTCGTATCTTCGTCCTCTTCTGTATTTACTTCGGTTTCTAGAAGAACAAGTTTAGGTTTTCGTTAGCCTGTTAGAGAAAATATCAAGGAAAATCGACATTTTGTCCTGTTTCAGCGATAGCTGCTTTTTGGAAATTTCTCCGAGTGATCAACTTTGCCACAACCAAAGAAAGCTTCCCTTGCCATTTAAGACTAGTGTCGAACCTTGATCAACCTCCTTAACACAAGCCATCGTCAGAGCGCGGTCAGCAGATGGTATTTTCTTCCAAAGTAGAGGCAAGCTGTTTGGTAACTTACTACAGTCACAACACTAACAGTTGTGTTTGCATAACACAGCATGTGAATCAGTGAATGCGTAGCTTGGTGATTTATTTTTAACCTGATGTGCTCTAGCAACCGAAACCTTTTTTCATGAGAAGAACGTCTTTTTTTAATTGGAAGGAATCGTTAAATAATTCCCAGTGGACGTACCTTCGACTGCTGAAGTCTCTAACGGCGATGTGAAAGCCATTAAAGGCGACTCCTCGTTTTCTTTCGCCATTTTTGTTGCACAACTGTCTGGTGAATTGCACGCTACTGTAAAACACTTTTGCTTTTCCATGTATGCTATGTCGCACAACGATTCAGTGCAGCACTTTGCCATGCAGTCACCCATTGAGTTTACGTCCTCTGCCATCTTGAATGTTCCGGATTTTCGTCCGTTCCTCAACTTTATATCGTTTGTCGTTGGCTTGTACATACATTTGAGGTTTTTTGGTGTCTGTGGAATGCCAGGTCGATGAACTAGAGAGGAAACAAAAGTTGGAGTATAGCAGACAACCAGGATTATCGATTTGACTCTGTTTGTCTTTTTGTGTAGTGTGATTTTTGTTTCTCAAAGTGAATGAGTCTAAACAAGGAAATCTCATAGCACAGCCGTGCTTGTTTTTGCAGTCGTGGTCAAATCTGAAGCCCTCTATTGTCTCAAAAGCTAGACGACAACAAGTTTACACTGTCTACTTTTCAAAAACAAAGTTTCTCTCTGTTAAGTCAAAATATATGAACAACTAGCGAACTATGGTTGATTTTCAGGGACGAAATCTCTCAGTCGCACTATTTCTTGCACTCGTGCTCATGTCGAAAGCTATCGTTTCAAAACTGGCGCACTCACCTTTCTTAACATTTTCTTCGACTTGACGAACAATTGCTAGCTGTGGTACAAAATTAGACGGTGGAGCCGGCGATGTTTCACAAGATTTTCTATCCTTACAGGCCACGGAGTAACAAGACTTTCCCAGCAGTAGCACCAGATTACACTTCTTCTCTTTGCAGCAAAACTCCACGCATTTGTCCATTGAGTCGACTTGTCCGTGTTCGGTAAAGGTACCAGCAGCTTTTCCTCTGGACAATGTGACATCCTTCATCTGCTTTACAGCCTTGCAGGTCGACTTTTTGTTTTCATTTGTCTTCACGTTCTGCAAACATTTGCAAGATACTATTTGAATTGAATGAGCTAGCCTTTCATGATTTCTCAATCCCTGTGAAAGTCCAACTTTGAGCACTTTAACTGACATCTAAAACCCCTCGTTTGTGCGATCATCATGTTTTTTGGTAATTGGGTACCTCTAAAAGATGCAAGTTTGTTGAACCTTGAAAATATTTTTCAACTAATAGTAGCTTGAAATTGAATGCTTGACTTACAGACTGTTTTCTTCTGGTTTAAAGCTACTGCTTAAATAAATAGATGTCAAAGGAATGAGTCTAAAACCATTTGTGAGGAGAAATCATAACTGTAGAGCCATTTGCCTGGGAGAATGTGTACCTGTTTTGTGGCTGGAGTATTTTTGCTTTCCGTCGTTGTTTTTTCCGTTTTGGCTGATGTTAGTTTTAGTTCACCATTCACCATTTGCAAAGACATTGCTTGGCCAGCTTTAACGTCTTGTAATTGGTTTTTCAGAGTTGTGTGGTTGTTGTGAGGTTTTGGTGTCGTCACTCTTGCACCCTGCAGAGCCGAAGCCAGATCTTTAAAAAAAATGAAAATTTCGGAATGAGTATAGTGATATTGAACATTGTTGACGGATATGAGTAGGCAGTCTTGTAATGTTGCTTTCGTTGTGCACAAGCTTGCTCCATGACAAGAGATGCGGTCTGAGATTAACCAGAGTGAGCTGACATTGGCCAAATTTGTTCTACTTTGGTTCTAATCATGTTCTTTTTTCCTGTAAAAATTCTAATATTGATATCTTTTCTGGAAATTTTGACAGCCCAGATATGAATGACAATTACATTTTTGCGTCAAATTTTTTCGCCACTCGCTGACCTTAATGTGAACACTTTAAGAACTACTGGTTTCGTATGTCAATATTGAAGAAAAAAGAGAACCAGCTAGCAAAATGGCTGTTTACCTGTGGTATCTCCGTTCATGAGAAGTACACTTGGTTTTGCTGCTGGAACGGTAGCTTTAGGTTTTTCTGTGGGCACTTTGTTCTTTGGTGAAGGAAGTTGAGGCATGTCTTGTGGTTTTGTTCCCAGTCTTTCTTTCTCGGCCTTGGAATTAACTTGATGTTGCATCGCTCCGGTGCCTAGCAAATCGTCCAAATTTTTCGTGGAGTTTTTGATTGTGTCATTCATATCGTTAAATACTGTAAAGAGAAGCGTTGGTTAAAGTTTGTGAACTCACGGCACCCATTTTTATTATTATCACTTATTCTCACTACACTGACTTAGTAAAATGAATGTAACGTAAAACGAGACTGCGATTCACGAGCCAGGATTTAGACCATTGATTTCTATATAACTGGATTGCGCATCCCTATACGTCAGCAGTCAAAATTTTGAAGCCATCGCAGCCATCTTGGTTCTCCAAATTCGTGATTTTTGCTGGCTTCATATTTGCAGTCGGATGCGCAATCCAGTTATAGAGAAATGAATGGTTTAGACACTCCAGTCTCTAGTGTCTTTATTACGCATTGCAACTGTTCTGATTTAGGAAAAATGACAGTAAAGGCTGCCATTTTTGACACGCACGTACACGCACGTAAGAGTTTAAATCCTTCAAAGTTTTATAGTTTATAAAAATACAAGAACAAGTAGACCCGCAGTTGTTTGGAATTAAAAATTCTTAACGTTTCTTCTTGTGATTGTTTATAATTTAGATTTTTTTGCAATTTTAATTTACTTACGTTCACGTGCTTGTCGAAAACGCGTAACTAGAAATCAGCTCTAACTCAGCAAAACGTTAATAATTCCCAAAATTCATGATACTAATAGGGGCACGTTGACTGACATTAAATGTTGTGATAATTGTAAGCGTTGTTTCAACGTATATTTACGTCAACTAACCTCCAATAATGTTTGGCGATCCAATGAATCTGACGTAAGACAACCGCGGGTAATATTGCGTCGAGATCGAAGGCTGGGTTCGGCATCCGGGTTCCGTTTTGCACTCGACCGAGAAGCAGTTTTCTGCTATCATAAAGGCTACATTGCATTTCGGGATTTCGCAACAAATGCGACGACACTGTTGCATGTCTACGACTTTACCGTGGTCTCGGTACCTTCCAGCATTTAGACCCCCAGCTAGAGTAACTTTGTTGACTACGTGACCTTTAGGACATGTCACGTGCGTCACCGTTTGTCTGTCGTTGCCTTGAAATTTATCTATAAAGTACGACTGTCGATTACTTTTCATTTTTGAGCATTTGAAGGTTACCATTCGATTTAGCAACATGACCTTGTGACTTTATGTTATTACTTTGCTTATCATGGTGTGGCTATTACTCGAAAAGACTTGCAATATATTCATCCACCTGAACACCTCCCCCAACAACAAAACGTAGCGAACACTACTTTGCTTGTTATGATGCGTCTATCACTCGAGAAGACTTACAAAACATTCATCCACCTGAATACGTACGACAGCAACAGGACTACTTTACTTTACTACTTTGCTTGTCGTGGTGTGGATATCACTCGGACAAACTTGAAAAACATGCTTTATAGTTGTCATGGCATGGATATCAGTCAGAGAGACTTACGACATCCATTTGCCCGAGTACGCCCCATCCACAACAACGTAACGGTACATTACTTCTTTGCTTGTCGTGGTGTGACTATCACTCGGAGAGAATTAGAAAAACAATGGACATGACTATCTATCGTCATTTATCTTCTGTTAGTTCGCTTACCTTGCATTGCTTTTTTCAAAGATATTTTCTCTCTGTGCTCAACGTATGCAATCTGTGGGTTGAATATACTTGGTTGAGCTGGTATTGTCCTGCACAAGTCTTGATTGTAACACTTCACGCTGAAACAGTTCTGGCCTAACATGAAAGCGAGGTTACACTTTTCACTCTTGCAACAGATGTCGTAACAGTCTGATAACTTGCCAACTTTTCCTACATCAGTGAAATCTCCAGCTTTAAGGCCGCCCTTGAGCGTGACTTTTGTCAGCGGTGTCATCCTTGGGCACGTGATTTGCACATTGTCTCCGGGACTTTCGAAATGAACTGAGGATTGAAAGACTCGTAGTTAGAATCGAGAATGGTGAGAATTTCTAGAGGTATAAATGCCAAATAAAAATGCCTAAAGCTTGAAAATGTACAATCCCTGTTCCTGATACAGGGAATTTTTTATCCATGTAGATGAGGTTCTTTCATCAGCACGTGCATTGCAGTTCTTCTTTAAATGCTTCGAAAGTGCAATCCCTGACTATAGTATAGGCACTTTTATATCAGGACCAAATTGTATCATCATGTACCCATTGTTAATTTTTCTTACCAGTGTGTTTAACTCCTTCAGTGTTCCATCTTGTAACGTACGATATAGTTGGAGCATAAGCTGAGGGTTTAGCTTTATTCATTTGACAACTTTTTTCATCTGCGCATCCCACCAGATAGCATCTTCCTCCCAAAAGAAAAGCAACGTCGCAAGCAGAAAAACCACAACATTTCTTTTGACACTCCGGCATACTGCTGACCATACCCATGTCTTTGTAAGTGCCGGCATTTATTCCCCCTCGGAGTGTAACTTCCCGATATACTTTTCCTGCCTTGCATTGGCCCGCCATTCCGGCCATTGCTGGGTTTGCTCCGGTCGCCAGAGGACTCTTTTTCGCAAGAAGGCCTGGGTCGGCTAGAACGTCCAACGTAGAGTTCGCTAAAGAAGAAATTCTAGTCATCTAGATGATATTGGCGCCATTGTAAGAGTGACAGATTTCTTTCACTTTGAACACATAAACGAAAGTGACCAAAAGTTTCTAAGCAGCTATATTTGAATACCTGCTTTCTAAATGTTCGATGTGAGCGAGAAAAGAGTGCGATAGAGAGGTGTTGTTAAATTTTGGATTTAACTACGACAGCGAAAACAAGTACGACTGTGAGACTTCGTTGTTGAAAATCAACTACTGCAAGCTTGTAATTTTTCTCATATCAATCATAGCTCTCTACTGTCTTATAGTCAAATAAAAACCTCACTAATTTCCTCTGCTACTTGCAGTTCTAGATATTATGCAAGGCATAATATCTAGAATTAGCTAATAGTTTTTCCATTATATATACATACATGATTTCTTGATTGCCTTCTTCACATGTGCTATTAAAACTTGCACGTCCGATGTATCTGTTGTTGTAGACTGACATTCGTCATCGCTAACGCACTCCACGGCATAACAATTTTGCGCCGACATAAAAGCAACATCACACGACATAGCTTTGCAACATAACTCAATACATGACTTCATCTCAGTAACTTTTCCCATTTTCTTAAAAGTCCCAGCGCCAATTCCACCCTTCAGGGTGACGTTTTCTTCTATCGGCGTTTTCATACATTGTTGCATGTAGTCCGCCATTAATGGTACTATGACAACGATGAAAATCAGCATGAATCACACATTATTGCTATGGTTTGTTTCATGCAGCGGTGGAAAGTTTAATTTTAATTGTGCACACATGGTTGCAGCTTAGCAAATAAATTTTTCTTGATAAGTTTTCGTTTGCTCGCTGTTTTGACAGAATTGACTTGTTTTCCCTTGCAAGAAGCGTGTTTCAAATGCTAATCATTCCAGCTTTTCAAACAAGGTAGCTTTTGAGTGTAATCTGACTTTCAAGAAAAGTTTGTTTGTCGTACTTATCAAGCAAAAAATAGCTCGTATTTGCGAAGCTTTAAGGTTTGTACATTGCATTGCAAATATGGTGCATGACAGTACTACTTTTCAAATTGTTGTCCATATTTATTATATGTCTCGTAATATCTCTGATTTTCTTTGTCTCTTGGGACAAAAAAGTGCGTTTGGAGTTTATTTTTCTTTATTTATGCTGTGTGTCTACGTAAGTTTTGAAGGATCTTTGAAATTTAAAAGCAGCTTTTTGTTTTTATTGCTGAAAAAAAGCGTTGTACAGCCACATGATTGTGGTCAGAATACTGCTCAAAATTGAACTTGACTAAAAATAGGTAAACAAACTTCATCTGAAAATAATGCCAAGATATGGTAAAGAATATAATATATTCAATACGATGAAAATCTATGTTGATTTTTGGCTTTTACCTGTGACTACCAACAATAGCAAATATCCTTGTCCACAAGTCATATTTCTTTCTTTCTATTGCTTTGTTTTACGGTGTCTTGTTGTAAAAGCAATTTTTTGACAGAAAACATGAAACTCTATCCATTTGAAATAAGCAACAAACACTTTCCACCATTTCTATAAAGTTTTTGATTCGATTAATTTGCCATTGCTCTTCTTCATATATAGGAACAATGAAGAGACACAGGTTGACAAAAGAACAGCCAGAACAGCCAATCAGGAGCGAGCAATCACTACAACACCAGAAGGTAGGATAGACTTTCTTTGCTTACTAACATAAATAACTCAAAGTGGAATTAAACGTCGTACGGTCGAGCAAGGTTTGGACAATTATGGTTTCTCAGCGATTTCACTTGCTCCTGCATGTACATGACGAGTTTTTCGTGTGTACGATGGATACGTTTTCCTTGCCAAGCTTTTTGACGACTCAATTTGACGACTTTTACTTGCTCCTACAACGAGCAAGTTTTCCTTCTCAAATTTCTCAACAAGCACGCTGATTAATGATAAATATGAGAGCCCATAAGGCCATCAATGCCGGTTGACTTTTAAAGACAATTTTTTCTGTGAATCGTTGTCTTAACTGTGGAATATAAACTGTATTAATGGCCTTTTTAAAATTTGTACGTTGGGCTCACGTATTTAATGTTAGAGTGTTCCGCTCGGCAAATCTTTAGCTATGATAATGAGTGCATTTGCTCTTGTGTACGACAAACAAGTTTTTCTTGGCAAGTTTCCTTACGACTTCACTTGCTCGTGTGTGCGACGAACAAGTTTTCCTTGACAACTTTCTTGACAAGTTTACTTGCTCGTACAACAAGCAAATTTATAGTCAACTTTCTGGACGAGTTCACTTACTTGTGTGTACGGCAAACAAGTGTTTGACGGCCGTGTTCTCGAGTAAGTTGCTTTGGAAAAATATTATGTCGAAGCAGAACACACAAGAAGTAAACTTATCAATGACAACTTGTTGTCAGTTTTGTGTTGAGTTTTAGTCGGTCAATAACACTGGGTCTTAAGATATATGTTTTTATTCTTTTCACTGCTGTCGATATTGCAAATGAATGAGAGCAATATGGATTTTATGTACGTTACTATACAGTACATATATGGATTCTCAAATGATTAAAAAAATTGTTACTTCCGTGCATGCTATTCATCAAGAATTAACTCGGTCGATCGTTGATTTGCGCTAAGATGCTACAGCGAATGCTACCAGGAAATTTTTTCAAGTGCAGACAATATATATATTCTTCGTAGTAAGGCCCTTATTTTTGTACACGAAAGTTTACTGGTCAAAATCGCCCTATATAAGTCTTTGTTCACTCTGGCAATTTCGTAAGCAGTTTTGTTCCTCTGATGCATGGGATTCAGTCAATAACATCGTCATTGATAACACATAAAAATACTTTTACGGCTCAACGGACTCCTAACTTAAAGTAGGGCGGCTTCCAGAATAATAGAAAACTATAGTTCAACGATTTTATCACAGCTTAGTATATCACGCAAGTTGCATCGTGTTCTTGGTGCCTGACTACATTCTAGCTGAAGTACTTTTTGATTATTTGTATTCATTGTTGCTAATCATCATCGTTATCATCCTCGTCATCGTCAATATCTTCGTCAATGTCTTTTTTGCTATCAGCAGGGTGGTGAACCTCATACGGATCTGAAAATTTCAAAACTCATCATATAACGTTTCAGTCTTTAAGATGCGGCTGTTTCAAACTGTGACTCCAAGCACTCTTGCTCGCTCGCTTAGCTCTGCTGCTGATCAATAATTATAATAGCCGATAAGCGTTAAGATACAATATAATAGCAGGGCCTGGGTACGAAGCTGGCCGTGCTACAGAAACTGCGAATCAGATTTCAAAATTTCTGGGCGATAACAGTACTGATCTGAATTGAATTTCTATTGCACCAGCTTTGCCCGTGCACACGAAAGGGTGTATTTAAAGATGCGCTTTAGTTTTCCGCAACAGCGCATGTTTAAATACGTCGCCTCTGCCCTAGCAGCGGTAATAAAAAATGGCCCTCATGACATTGTTGCTATTGCGATCAAATCGTAATCAGAAGATTCTCCACAAATTGCTTACCCTTGTATAAGTTTTCTCTCCTAACAAAGGCCACCATGGGCTTCTTCGCGTAAGCTGAAGATGGTGCTGGTCGTGATTTGCAGTAATCCTTATTAATGCATCTTACTGTGTAGCATTTATCTTCCAGCATGACAGCCACTTCGCATTTCATGTCTTGACAGCACTTCTTGACGCATGGCTTCATTCTTGTGATTCCTGGATGTGGGGTCAAGTCCCCCGAGATCATTCCGGCTCGAAGGACCGTGTTCTTCTGAACTTTGCCTTTAATACCGCATCGCATTTGCTTTTTCTGTTCTGTTACTGTCATTGGCACACCATCTAAGAATGAAATTAAAAGATATCTAAAAGACAAAACTTCTCACGTGCCAAAATGCCATAAAGCTGATGATGTTCCCCATCAATTTCCCAAAACTGGGATTATTTTTTAAAACGCCTTTACATAAGTCAACTTTTACTGTTCTAGCGTTCCAGTTGGCAAGTTTGTTCATTTCAAGACGATGCGACATCACATGAAAAATTATTTGCGCAAAGGAGTGTGGTATATACACATGCATGCTGCCATCGTTTTCATTATATTCAAATGTATATTAAAATGAAGTCCAAGTCGAAAATCGCTTTTGTTTTGAAGTGCATTCTTTTCATCTTTTTGAGAGAAAAGCTCACATGTACTTGCCTTTTCCAAACTGTACGTTGTATTTTCGCTTCACGATGTACTGAACTGACGTGTCCGTCTTCGCTTTGTGTTTTTTGTCTTTCGTTCCGGCACCGATGACTCGGCATTTCTTTTCATCTGCACATTTCACCAAAAAACATGACTGGCTTACCATGTAGGCTAGATCACATGTCGGCTCTTCGCAGCAAATTCTTGTACATATGTGCATTCTGCCAACTTTCCCCACATCTGTGAAGTCGCCTGCTTTTGAGCCGCCATTGATTTTGACATTGTCATAGACTTTGCTTTGCGTGCATTGAATGTGGTGCGGGGACTGCCCAGAAGGGACGGTCACTGGAAAATTGTAGTAAAGCTATCTTATAAACAACCGCAAGAAGAATTTTTAGAATTCTGTTTTTCGCCAAGAAGCAGTGTTTTTTCAAGTAAGTTGCTCTTGAGTTATTCATGAAATTTCTGAGAAATATATTTACCTAGTTTCTTGTTTTGTTTATAAAGCCACGGAGCGACGAACGCCATTTTCTGTTCGAAGTTGAAATCCACTGAAGGTGAAGGCAATGCCTGACATCTCTCCTCGTTATAACATTTTACCAAATAACATCTGTCTTTAAGCAAGAACGCTAGGTCGCATTTCTTTTGAGTCTGACAGCAATACCTTATGCACGTTTTAATGCTGCGAACTTTTCCAATGTCTGTGAATTTCCCTGCCAGAAGACCACCACGTAATTTCACGTTGTACATGACTTCATTATGAGGACATTTCGCATCCAGGTCGAACTTTTCTTTATCTTTTGGGTCAATCGTTTCTGAAATATAGTATAGATTATTTTGAGGTGCCTTGTAGATATGCGATTTATTTCATCTAGACGCCCGAGAAAATTTCTTGCAAACTTGTGTCAAGTTCTTTTCATTTGGACAATTGTGTTTCCACTCTTTTTCTTTACTTCTTGACTAACTAGCATTCAAGGGGTATATGGTATACAGAACGCTCTCCACTTCAAAGAAATCTGATTCAATCATAATACAAGAGACAATAAAGAAGTGTCCATTCTAGTTTTATGTTAAAGACAATGAAGTAGCTGTTTTATTAAAGTAGCTTTTTACAGTCTTATATTCATTGTCGAATCTGAAGTCCTCTATTGCGTGAAAAACAAGGCGACAACGAGCTTAAAGAGTTTTTTTTAGCGACAAACACTAACAATTTTATTCCCAAACTCATATTTGAATCTCTCTAACATTACAAAGGTGGAATGATTCAAGTATATCAAGGACGATGCAAATGATAACATCTCAAACAATTCAGATCTTTTCTATTGTGGCCTGGTTCTGATCTTCGTCTTGTTTTCAAAAATAAAATGTCCCAGTATACCCACCAATGTCCACACTTCCTTCTGGAGTGACGTGCGCAATTTGCGTATCTTGGTCAGCGGCCTTTCCCTCAGCTGGTACTGTTTCGCACATGGTTGAATTATAACAGTGCACTCCATAGCAACGTTTGCGAACCATCATGGCAACATCACATCTTTTAGCCATACAGCAGTTGTGAATGCATTCCTGGATATTTTTAGTGGGCCCGTAATTCCTGAATGCACCCGCCATCGTGCCTCCTTTTAGAGTGACGTTATACTTGATGTCAGCTTGACCACAGTTGTACTCTTCCAAAACGGTATGGCTCTGTACGGATGCTAAAAATCCATGAAAAATACTCACACACTTCCGAATAGACTTTCTTAACGTTTGTTTGTCATAAAATTCGAAGAAATTGTGTGTCCCACACAAAGTCCACTTTCAATTATTATTAATTTTGAAAAGTTTTGCAAATGATTTATATGACAAAAATTTGAGGTGCAGCCACTTTGACGTCTCCTTTAAGGCCTATTCATTTCAGCAGTTTGTGCTGCGATTTTCTCCTCTTCATGTATGTGATTGAGTCGGGAAACTGACGCATGCGTCGGCTAAATTGTTGGATCAGTTATACTCTCCGGGTATCCACTTTATCACACCCTCAACCCGAGAAAGATTGCAGCAAAATTGCCGGTGTGAACGGGCTTTGTGTGAACTGTTTGGGCGTTTGCATGTTTTGGCGTTGGACATAAACTCGTAGAGTGCATTTGGTTGCATCGCCACACGATGAATCAAAAAACGAGATTGGCAGATAGTTTAGTGTGATTTGGTTTACCCACTAACTTATAAGAGTTTCACCTTGACAAACAAAATGATATGGTGTTGTACTGGAGAGCAAAATATATAAGTAATACACATTCTGGTGCAATGAAAGTGAACGGGTTGGCATGAGGAATTGAAAGATTATATTGCTTAGCATTAAGTGGCAATTGTACTGATCCCCTGAGTGTATGAAATAATCTAGCCTTCGACAGAGTTAAATGTATAAGTAGACGCAATTAGTTACATTGCTGCTTAAAAGGTTTACGCAATATACGTTTAATAAATAGCATGCAATAAATTCACTTACTGAGGTTATTCCACCATATTGACAGCACAACCACAAGACCAATTGCATAATATGATCCCATTTGTAACGCAACGTTTTCAGCTGGTTGATTTGGTCTACATTTTATTAATCTTGAAATTTGTACTAGTCTTGCTTTATTGCAGCATTTTCAGTTTTGTATGACTAAGTGTGTTCTACTGTACGTTGTATAACTAAATCGTAATTTTATATATGCAAGAACGTTTCATTTGTCTCGGGTACCGGTTTAGGTTCGTGTTCTTTGTTTAGTTGCGTGTCCACCAGTCATCATTGTTTCCATGACAACAGTGAGAACCCAAGTTCGAAAATAACTCTTGACTGCAGTAACACGTGCGAGGCAAATTAATAGTATTATATAATACTGCTACAGTCTTTGATTGCTTTTTCAGCGCCAGGGCCTCGCAACAACGGGGTCTTTAAATACTGATACTTGTTACAGTAAATGCCAAAAACTATTTTTCATTATTTACACTTTAATCACACTCACATTTGGAGCAGTGAAGTTGGTGTAGTCAAAACTAAAATACAAACTAGTTATTTAGAGCTTAGAGTACGTGTAGAGGCATGCAATTTCGAAATAATATATGAACTTCTGATATTAATGACTACATATACAAAGGCGGTACATTTTTGCTATGTGCACACGGTAACGTTTTTGAGCGTTTTCATTTGTGTTTTCACGCGAAAACGCATGCAAACACTAACAATTTAGGACAGAGGCTGCAGCTAATTTGATATATTGAAAATATATTCTCTCGGAAAGTGTTAACTAAGCGTTAAACTGATATACGGCACACAAACGTTTTTGGAAACGCTTGAAAACGGTGCCCGTGTGCACGTAGCCTTAGTTTACATGTAGGCGTTATATAATGGCTACGATTAAGGGTAAAAGAAAACTTCACGCTTCGTATCAATATTATCAATATGTATAAATACTCAACTTTAATGCAAGCACTGTAAATCAGTGAAGATCATGTATGTTATTTCACAAGATGGTGTTTTGCAATTCTTGTTTAAGTGACTCAAATGTTATCCCTTATCTTGATACGCATATACTTTAAATCAACGATGATGACGTTTTGCATAAGAAAATATATTGGAATTTTCTTTAAAGGACTATTCGCACAATCCCTGACTTTAGTATTATCACTTTAGCTGATCAGTTTGACTTGCATTCACCATTTTCTATCATTTGTAGTATACATTTTCCTAAGTATTCAGTACAATAAAGCGTTATATTTTCATATTAATGTCGAAAGGCATAATCTGCGCTGTATAAGTTTATATCCCGTCATCTTGTTTGAGGATAGTGTGGTGTGTATATGAATTGGCACGAGCTACTGTCGTGCTATGCATGTCGTGATTCAATGTTATTTTAAAAAAGCATGTACAGTTCTTAGGAGCCCCCCTAGAAAATCACCGTCATTCTCACTATTGTCGCTACTCTAGTGCTCAGAGTTGCCGAACAAAACTCCGCCATTATTCAATTCTCCATGCGTGCGTTCTTCTTCCATTTTAGTGGCTTCGTCATTAATTTTCTCTTCGTGATTAGAATTTGCCTCTGGAAAAATATCCGGCGATTCCCTTTTTGTTTTGAAATCATTCTGTGATGGAATGTTTGTAGATATTTCCGTTTCATTCGCGTCAACTAGTGTGCTTTCTTTCAAATCTGCATCTCCTGGCATGTTTTTCCCTATAGTTTCGGTGTTCTTTGCAGTGTTGTCTTCAACACCAAAATCACCGAATGTGTCTTTTGTCACACCGTGGTCTGCATCTATATTTGATATAGAGTTGGTTATTGCTGGACGGTTTTCAGAGTTTTGCTCGTCGACACCGAGATCTTCGGTGTTTGGAATGTCTCCCTTCGTTTTGCTTGAATCTCTGTTTAAATTATTTTGATCAGTTGTCGCATGCTCTGTCGTTTCCAAAACGTCTGGTAAAGGAGTCCCTTTGTAACCATTCATTGCTTGAAAATCTCTTTTGTCTTCTGTTTTTGAGAAAGAAATTCCATCTTCTAGCTTGCTGTTTGTGGTGTCCAAACTTTGCTGCAATGTCAAGTCTTCCTCATTTTTTCTTGAATTCGAAGTATTCTCGCTGCTTTGTGGTGTAAACTCGGATTCTACTTCATGGCCATCTTCTAATCTCTTCGTTTTTTGATCGTCAACTTCTTGAGATGAACCATTTTCTTTTTTCTTCGGAGCAGACTGAGATGTCTGAGAATTTTCAATATTCGAAGTCTTGCCAGGCGTTTTATGTTTTCCGGCAGTTGTGGATAGAGAACCATTTTCTTTCTTTTCCGATTCAGGTATATATTCAATATCCATCTCTTTATCTGCGCCACGATTTGTTATAGAATTTGATTCAACAGCCACTTCTTCAAGCTTCTCGTTTTCTTTGTTTATGACCTGATCAAGTGAAGATAGTGATGATTTTCTGGAATTTGTGCGATGATCAACCATCAATTCCTGGCTCTGGTTTGTTCCTTTTCGGGATAGTCTGCGTTTCAGGCCTCGTTTTGTGTTATTGAATGTCTCCAAAACTCCTCGACTTAAACGCCTGGGCACAGATTTTCCACGCTGTAAAAATCACATGAAGTACGTATAGACTTTATGAAATGCTTCAGGCCTGAACATTAGAAGTTGTTGAAAACTACAATCATCCGGTTGGAATTGAACCTGAGGGCTTACAACGTCGGTGTTGTGCTTTAACCACATGGGCTTCACAGTCGTGTTACCAAAAGCAAGCGTCAAATTAGAATGGACCTAAATTTGATCCAGGCAAAAGAAGTAAATTAATCTACGCAGCTGCATGGAAAGAACATGTATTAGATGTAGTTAAACTGTGAAGCTTGTTCGCTTTAGATTGTAAAATGCGGGAAAGATAGCTGGCCACCTTTCCAAACTTAGTATATTTTCTACTACGCGCGGCAATTATTAACATTTTTGATCTGAAAATGGCCCAAAAATGGGAACAACTTCCGCACGTAATAGAAAACTATACTAACTTTGCAAACTTCGCAGGGCTATTTTTACTGCATTTTGCAACCTTTCGCGACCCAACTTTGCAACTTTACTACTGGCGTCTATGTTCTTTCCAGCTGCATAGACGAACTTACTTCTTTTTGCCTAGATCGAAATTTAGTCTCTCTACATTGTTGCGTTGGTTGAGAATTCAATAAAAAAACCCGCCATCAGTCCTTAATTTTTTATATAATATAATATCAGGATGATGAGAAATCGTCTTGAAAGCCATGTTATAGATTGAAAAATTTAAAGTGCATTTTAAAGAACTTACTTCTGTATTCTTGAGGATGTGTACTTTAAGATTCACGTGAAGTTCCCTGAATCTTGGTCGATTCATTTTCTTCTCGTTCCAACATGTTAGCATTATGTCATATCTTTACAATTAAAAATGCGTGTTATCGGTTTGTAAGTTTCATCGCACAGCGCTTTGTCAATAGCGAAGACATTCGTTCTATTAAATGACAGCGATATTGTGTGATGAAGACACCATGCAGATTGAACTGAAGTGTGTTAGGCCTGATTTGCATGTCGCATTTAATATAAAAAAACATTAGTTTTTGAAGATTAAACGTCTTTTTACAGTGATAACTTACAAAAATTGTGGACATTCTTCGGGTTTTGCCAACTTTTGGTTACTTAAAATATATTCTGCTACTTTCTGATCATCGATAATCTCATAGTAAGGATGTTTGCCTGAAAAAATAAAAATTGACCGTGTCGAATAATAACTACTTTTAGTCGAAACAACAAAACATGAAAATGCTTTAGATCACCATTTGTAAAAATCTCCCAACACAAAACTCCAAAGGACCATCTAAAAATTAAGAGTTTAAATTTCAATTTGGTATAGTTGAGATTTTGCAGTCAATATGACCATTCACATATTTGTCGAATTATTTTGTTGAATTTAATATAAAACGCCTCTTTTCTCAAGATTAAGGCTAGACAAAGTCTTACAAAGTGTATTTGAGCCCGAACTATTGCTAAGGGAAGCTGACTTCTTAAGCGATGCAATCTTTTATATTAATGTCGACGAAAATGTCACGTCTTAAGCCCGTTTTCGACTAGGCAGAATTTTCCGTGCGGAAAATAAATCTAGCAACGTGATTGGTTCGCTTCGCCGCGAGATATATTGCTATAGCCAATCAGCTTGGAAGATTTCTCTTTCACACGGAAAATTCCACCTATAGTGAAAACAGGCTTTAAGCAGGCTTACATGTCAGATTTTTCCGTGAAGTCGAGCGAATGTATGGATTCCGTTGCCATCCACCGCAAAGGAAAACTTCCCTTGATAAAAAAAAATGATAAAGTGAAACAACAATAACAGGCTGAAGATTATAATGCGTTTTAGAGAAATGCGTTTATTAAACACTTGTTCTGCTAAGTTAATTCATTATATCTAGTTTGCCAATATAGAAGCAGGAGCAAAGTTAAAACAGTGCGGTTGCTTACATACCGACAAAGCACCGTAAAAACATACCTCGTGTCGCTGTTTATAGTAACTTGTAAGATAAACATCTTTTGCCATTCCAAAATCAGCGATTTTTGCTACCCGGTTGATGTCGAGCAAAACATTTCTCGCGGCTAAATCTCGATGAACAATCTGGAAAATAGATGTTTGAAAGTTTTTGATTTCACTCTAACTGACTTCAGTTTAGCGTCTTCTTCGTCACATAATATCTCTACTCTGGTGAAAATCCACGACTCAACCTTTCCACATTGCAGTCTCAAGTCTTCATCACACATTCCTGGTTTGGTAAGCATACATATACACATACTTATTTTTATACACACTTTATATTCAACTTAGTACACAATATATAACATAATTAAACAGTAGTACGTCATTACAGATAGACAATAACACGCAGTGAGACAAGGTTACAGATACAGTTGTAGGCGCAAAGTATATACAAGAAACACAGTGAATGTAACTTCACAAAAAGCTAAAATTCACGATTTAACGCTTCTAGACTTCAGGTTAGCGTGTCTTCATCACACATTATCACAACTCTAGCGTAGTGAAAATGACTGTAACTTGGCATGACATTACAGTCACGATCCAAGGTTTTGGCCATCCACTCTAGTGTCTTCATTACACATTATCATGCACTACTGAGATACACCAAAAAGAATGCAACTTTTCGAGAGTTTAAAAATTACAACGCAACATTTTGGCGCTCTGGTCTGATGTCTTCATCATATATCATCACAACTCTGGTTCAGTAAAAACAACGAGCTAGAGGTTACAAACTTCCAATTCACAGCCCAGCGTTTCCACTCTCTCTAGTCTAGTGTTTTCATCACTACTCACTCTGTGTTTTGCAAGAAATTCCATGCCGCTGCATATTTCCAAAGCACAATTCAGTCTCCATTCTTGAGAGAGATGCTCTCTGTCAGCTGTGTTTACATACTCGGGAATAGTCTCATGATTTCTCAGGAAATCGACCAAACTGCCGTTTCCACAATATTCGATGATCAGATAAAATGGTCCTAGAACACAAAACTAGCTTTCGTTTGTTGATCAAGAGAGAGAAATATCAGCAAGTTCGGCAACTTCGCAGGCTTTTGATCGTCATGTGGAAACACAGCTTACTTCGACTCTGACATTTTTATACATTTTTTGAAGGAGTTACTGTAATCCAAAGTAAAGCCTGGATCTAGCATGCATGAGAGCTGACTTGAATTGGTAGTCCAACAACTTTGCTTACCTTACCAAAGTTATCAAGGAGTTTAGTGAAATTACGACTACATTCACACAATACCGGAGTGAAATATTGACGCAACATTTTTCATTTTTCAAACTTACGCTCCCCGTTTAGAAACTGGGCTCTAATTGTAACAACAAAAGTGACAATATATTTTGCTCTGGCATGGTGTGAACGCGACGGTCAATTGTGACTTTTTTGTGCAGTTTTCTTCCCGTACCGGCAACGGCATACAAAGGAAACTCATGACCCGTAGCGTATCTTTATATCTGATGTAGACTCGGCCAAAATTTCTCCTTTAATATTTAGAACGTAGATTACTTCAATTCTTAAAATTCCAAGGCCAATACGCCAAGGAAATCATGAATTTTAGAAGCCATGAACAAACCTTGCAGTTCGGTTCTCATCAGAGATATATAAACACTCAGCTTCGCCTTGGGTTTATATATCTGATAAAGACCTCTTGCGCGCTTTGTATAATTACATGTAAAACGAGAAATATATCTTCAAAAATTTTTTTTTCATTGGTAGTTCCCGTCAAGTCTCATCTTCGTTTCAACGAGGCCTACTTTTTAAATTGGTTTTTGTGGGCCGATATTTAACGTTTTACGATCTTTTTACCTATACTATATAATATTGATTAAGTTAAATACATACCTGCTTTATCTGAACAAACTCCAATTAAATTCACAACATTCTCATGTGTACCTCCAAGTTTGAGATGAATTTCCAGTTCATCTTGCATGTCCCTTAAAATGCTCTCTGATGAAACAAAACTCGAACCTACAGAGTGAATGAAAATCAATTTTCACCACAATCAGTTATTATTCTCCTAATCTGGTTTTCCTATAGCCCATCCTGTCAACTTTCCTATAAGAAAAAACTGGAGTAAATGGAGAAAGTCTACAACTTTCGGCAGAGTGGTTGACGGACCCTTTACACAGGTGAAGATCGAGTTCGCGACGAGTATTGAAATGCCTTCTTCTTCAAATGTTAACGTCTAAAAAGTCTGAGTTTAGGCTACATTCTACAGCTGAGTTGCTATGTTAAGGCCAGTTCACACGGGCGATTTTCGATGCGATTTTTCTTGTGTTTAACTATATGATAGAGTGGATAACTGGCGAGATACTTGGTCCAACAATTTTGCTGATGCACTCGCCAGTCAACCTACTCAATCACATACACTAGAAGGAGAAAAATCGCAGCAAAAATCGCCCGTGTGAACTGGCCTTTAAAGCCAAACCCAAACTGCAGTTTTGGATTTTAACAACAGAGCTGTTTTCACGGCGTATATTTTTGAAATAGTTCTTAATGGCCCCGCATCTTTTATTCGTTTTTGCTACGACTTAATTCTTGCTTTTCCTATTAATGATTAGGAAGTCCTGACTTTTTTCATACCGCGCTTTATAAAATTCATCGCGTATAAAGAAAACGCATTTTTCTCTAAGCATCGATTTTTGAGAGTTTGTATAAGATTTTTCAAGTTTTTAATCATGTGTAAGATATCCATTTTTGCAGATACTTATCCGAAACTTGTCTTGATTTTAATAATTTTGCAATCAATATCGACTCTGTAGGAATGATTGTTCTTATCGACGTCGCATTTTCATCGAATTTAATTGTCGCATTTAAGATCCATAATCTTGAGAATTCAACATCTAACCACACCACAAACTACAACTCAGCGTTAAATTGTGAAATAAAGTCGGTTAGACTCTGTTGAGACGTTAATCGTTTGAGAAAGAAGGCATTTTATATTAATTGAATTCGATAAAACTGGGGTTCGTTTCTCGCCACGGACTTGACTTTCTCACGTGAAAAGTGTTCATCAATTACTCTACCGAATGTCGTAGGTTTTCCGCGGATATTGCGGTTTCTTCCTCAAGAGAAAGTTGATAGAGTGGGCTAGGATGAACAAATTAGGAGAACGAAAATTGACTATTCAAACAATAAACAATCTAGAGTAAAATATATACTGTAACGATAAGAAAAGCATTGTAAATACTTAAGCAATTCAGTGCATGCTGCCAAGTAACTATAAGTATACCATCTATTTATTTATGTATTTATCGAGCTTATTTTGATCTAATGAGAAAACTTCTCTCAAGTTACAACAATTGTCTTTCCCCATACCTCTCGCCATTTTAGCGGCGCACAGTTGCTCTTGTTCTCCTTGTTTCCGTACAATAACTTGCTGAACTTCACCAAAATTTCCTCGTCCCAGTCTTGTTCGCGTCAGCGTGATGTACTCGCGTGGGATCTCCAATTCTCGTTTTTCTATGTCTTCCGCGAGATGTCCGAGCGTTGAGATTGGCTGGGCTTCTGTTTCCTGCTCTGTTTCGTCATCTTCTGAGTCGTTGATCTCGATAACTTTGAAATTTCTCTGCATGTAAAAAGTCAACGAAGTTTTTGAGTAACACTATTCGTTTTTAAAGTCAGCTAAAATCGTAGAACTAATAGACATAGAATACGTGCTGATGACGAATCATGTCTCCACTCTTTTTTCACCGTGTGTGCTCTTTTGAATGCGCCATTTTGGATTTGGATACTTTTGGAAACAAACATAACTTTCTGTCAACCGATATACAATTTACGAAATACAAACAAAACATGTTTAACCACAACTTAAAAGCGTCGCTCCTCGTGCAAAAGTCCCGAAACCGCACGAAATTTTTCGTTGCAAGAGTTTGAGCCGAGTAAATATGCCCTTTTGATTCAGCCATTTTATTGAGACAAAGTTTTTACTGAAGCGAGATAGTTCAGATAGGGAGCTGGCATTCTTTGTCTATTATTTCTATGGTTAAAATATTCGACCTAAAACTGTAACTGAACACAACAATTATCGGTTTATCCATACTTTTATTACATAGAATTTGATTTGAAAGATTATTTAGAAGACATGTAACTTAAACGGGCTTCATACAATTGACCCCTGGAATTTGAAAAGCCCTTGAGGTTTCCAGAGCACTAAAAACTTGATTATTCAAACAGCTCTCGGGCTTTAAAATTCCGGTAAGTCGAGGTCTAGCATTTAAACTTCAGTTAAAACATTATGGATGCCCCTTGCATACGAGAGTTGTGAGTAACTCCACTGCTTGCGGAAAGTCACCCGAGAGTCATCTACGTTTGCTAGATGAAATGTCTGCGTTGAGAGAAACTCGAGTGTGGTAGCGTTGCACATATAGCTATTTCAGCCGTGTGTCTCAGTGGTCAGAGCACCGATGCCCCAATTTGGATATTCGGTTTCCACTCCCGGCTGGAATGGCGATAATTTTCATGTATGTATATCATTGAAAAAAATCCTGTCTGCAATTGAAGTACTTGAACTATTACTTACAACACCTAAACTAAAAGTCTCAACACGAACCCCGCGCATAAATTACGAGTGAAAGACATTTTCAAATTACGTGACATGCATTTGTAAGTACCTTAGAGAAAAGGTTTTTTTTAAATGGAAGTGCGATTCAAGACTACAAAGAGTCCAAATGCCTTTTCTTTTTTGGTTTTTTTGAGTTTCACTAAAGTTTCTAGATTATGCATCTCTGTTAATCATACGATCTCACTGTACCTCAAAACCTGCTAGTTTCTGTTCCAATTCAAATTCGCGTATTTCCTTGAGTTCCTGTTCTCTTCTCTTTTTCTTCCTCCAAAAGTGGTACAGAAGTATTCCCGCAATAATAAGTACGACGCACGTGGAGATTGGTAGTACTATTGCTAGTACCTTCGTGTTTGGCCCTTGATATAAAAAGTAATGTAGAATAAAATTAATTCTCTTGTTATAGAGCGTACTTTTTCTGTCGTAAAGGGGGCTTCGGTGGCGCAATCGCTAGGACATGCGCCTTTCACCAATGAGCTTTCTCACTACTCATTTTCTAAAACGTTGAAAACCTGCTAGAAATTTGTTTTGGGGGGCATCTCGCTTTGGAAACTGAAAATCTCCCCGAGGGAGCATGTCCCCTGACATACATAAAACGTAGTCACCCCCCCAAAAAAAAATCAGGCGTTGGCTACGCCCTTAGCTCCGTACGTTTTCATTCTGTGACTGGAACACGACCCCACTATAAGTAGGACACTTTAACTTCTCAGGACAAAATGGTAATAAACTTTAGCAACTACTTTTTGTTTTATAGATTACCTGGCGGTTCTTTACAGGAAGAAATATCGTTTGCTCCAACCCCTGACGTCACCTGGCCATCTGGGCAACGCTCACACCGCGTACTGTTAGGTGAGTTTTGATACGTATCCATTGGACAAGGGAGACAGGAATTTTTTGTCAAGTGATATCCTTTGCGACAAACTAGTGCATGAAGACGAAATAAGTATATTAGCATAAAATAGAGGGTTTATTCAAAGGCGGTTGTCATTGTACAGTACGTGGGATTCACTGAGCTGCAAGCAGTGTCGCAGAGGACAACGGATTATGAGGTGGTCAACTTGTAAAAAATATGATGAGTACAGTTTTGTCTGCTATAAACACGAATCGATGACAAGTAGCGCTTACACAAAACGCAATAGAGACGACTGTCCGTATAGGTTAGTTTTTCGTGGTATTATGGTCGTTAAGAAGTATTGTTATGCTTTCTTTAATTTATACAACAGCCACAAGTTGATATTTTTCTTTACACGCGTTTTATACGTCAATATTTCCCTAAAGCATGTGGTAACAATAGAGATTATATAGTACTTTTTCATTCCGTGATCGGAACAGGGCCCTTACTCTGAGCAATTTAATTTTTCAAATGAAATATGGTAACTAAGTTTTTGAACTAAATGTTTTGTTTTATAGACTACCTTTCAATTCCGTACAAGAAGAGCTATCATTTGCCCCAAGCCCTGACGTCACGTGGTCATTCGGGCAAATCTTACACGACGTACTGTTAGGTGAGTTTAGATACGTGTTCTTTGGACAGGGGCGACAGGAATTTTTTGTTAAGTAATGTCCTTTGTCACAAATTAGTGGAGATGAAATAACTATATTTGCATAAAAACAGAAAGTTTAGTCGAGAGTTAGTTTTTATGATGCAGCATGTGGCCATGGGTTTGATGAAAGCGGTAAGTATAGTGTCGTAGTAGGCAGCAAATGCCAAGCTTGGTCAACTTAACATAAAAGAAAATATGATGAGTATATGGGTACTAGTAAAAACACGATCTACGAGCGTTGATTTCTATATAACTGGATTGCGCATTTGTATATGTCAGCTGTCAAAATTTTGAAGCCATCGCGACCATCTTGGTACTCCAAATTCGTGATTGTCGCTGGCTTCACTTTTGCAGCCGGATTCACAATCCAGTTATACAGAAGTCATTGCCTACGAGTGTTTTAAATAGCTTCAAAAGCAAACGACATGCATTGTCTATTTTGCTGATGGAGTCATTTTGAATATGATGTTGCTTCAGCCGAAAAAGTCGAGGAAATCTTGATCACATGTAAGAATACTGACACCGTATTTGATTTTTTTATGATTTCCTTATTAATTGCTGATGAGTTTTTGACAACGTTTTAAAGATACTTCAGTTTCGATCAGTCTAAGGGAACGCATCTATTCAAAAAGCTATAGCTATGTTCATTTGAAAAATACCTTCGCATGCTGTCCTGTTCTGGCTTCCAGTTTCCTTAGTCGTGTATCCTTCTTGACATTGCGTACAGTTAAACATTCCTGTGAATTCTTGATACGCAGCTTTTGGACAAGGTTTGCAAGTTGCGAGTTCTACATTCAAGTACGTTCCTTGGGAACACTCTGATAAAAAATTATAACAGTTAAATTTGGTCGTTTTTTTTCGTTTACCAAGAATATAGCTTAAGGTTATATTTGTTCAAATATTCTAGTAATCTTCGTTGCATATGGCCTTTTCTGCTATAAATAGTTTAGCTCAAATTTATGTGGATTCAGTTTTTCCGGTAATTTTTGTCGTTGTATTTCGCTGATCATACATGTATATAGTTTCGCTCGACTTTCTGTGGAATCAGTTTTTCTAGTAATTTTTGTCGTTCCTTTTTGCTGATCAAACATGTAAAATTTCGCTCGAATTTCTATGGAATCAGTTTTTGTAGTTATTTTTGTCGTTCCTTTTTTCTGATCATGCGAGCTTTAATTTTCATATATGTTGGTTCAACTTTTCTATTATGGTTAGCGCTATATTTAACATAAACAGGTTACCGGCAGTTCCCTTAAGCCTGTTTTCCACTAGGTGGAATTTTCCGAGCGGGAAATAAATCTAACAACGTGATTGGTTCGCTTACGACTTTTTCGCAGCAAAATATATTGCTAGCCAATCAGTTAGTTCGATTTATTTTTTGCACGGAAAATTCCAACAAGTGGAAAACAGGCTTTAAGCTATCTGCTCCTTTACAAGTAATGTATCTATGCATGCAATGAATATAAAGTTATATTATTACTATATTGTTACAAGGGATATCACTTCAAAATCGCATAAGTGTTTCTATAATATATCACTCACCACACTTTCCATTTAATTCTTCAGAACTTTGGGGACAAAATACAATTCGATTGCATTGGATACCATCGACGTCGTTGACTTCATAGTCAGTACGATTAAAAGCGGTAAAACCGGTTGCAGTCGAGAAAAGTTTATCGCTAGAACCCAAATCGAGCAAAATATCTCGAATTTTTAGTCGACACTTATCTAGGATAATTTTTTCTTCATGTTTACTTAGCGAACTGATATTAAGTCCTTGTTTCATTTGTATTGTAACTCTATATTCTGCTAAAGTGCTGCCTTGACGATGCAATGTCCGATTAACCGAGAAAGCTAGCGTATTATTGCATTCTGACGATAGGAAAGTGTCATGTTGTCTTATCAGCGAGAGTAAGTTTTCTTCGTCTATAAATGTTTCGTCATCGACCATCAAGTTTGGGGTTTTTTTTGTATAGATTATTTTCACATATCTCTTGCAGACTTCGTGCGGAACTAAAAGAGATTTGATAATAATATTTATTATGGACTGCTGCTTCAACTTTCACACGCTAGGCAGTCATCGGGGGCCAGTTGTTCAAAGTGGGGTTCACTCACCTATAAGTTACCTAAAGGTCAGAGGCCTTAAACCGGGGTTAAGGAAAAGTTTGAAGTAAAACTATTAACTGCTTTTTTACAAACTTGAAAAAAAAATTTTTCTACAAAGCTAATCTATACAAAAAGTATTTTTATTTGTGAAGTTTTTGAAACAAATGGACATACAGAAATGCACAAACCAAACTGCTGGTCTAATTTTGACCCAGGGTTAACGCTAATCCAGCTTTGAACAACTGGCCCAGGTTTCGGTCCGTTAACCCATGCCTTCCGGCATCAGTGCAACTAATGAAGTGCAACTAGTGTTGCACATTGATGAAGGCCTGGGTTAACGGATCGACTGCTTTGCAATAATAAACATATGTGGTGTATCCTCAAACTAATGTTGGAGAGCTTAAAGCAAGCGACGTTTTTGACAACACAAACGGCATGAGAAACGTCAGTGGACTGGGTCAAGCACGGAGATTGGTGAAAAAGATCAACTTTACTTCCAGTCAACGTTCGTGTTGTCAAAACGCTGCTTGCTTGAGCTCTCTTTCAAATAAAATTTGTCAGCGAAAAACACATGACAAGGAATTTCGTACACCCCCACTAAGCAGTAAAACTTTTCATCAGATAAGACTCGGCAAATGTGTTTGTGATGTGCACATCACGTAATTATTAGCTCTCATAAACAGTTCTTAACTTTGACATACACGCAAGCTAGTAGTACCTCGAGAATTAACGAAAAATTTATCACTGTTGGGTGGTCTACAGACAGTTTTTACTCTGTGGAAAAGATTTCTGTATCTACACTAACTTCACCTGTCGCTTGCCCACAGTAGACCCACTTGACCTGGCACAAAAATATAATGACGAACACTGCTGGTGTTGTTAACATCCTCTGTGTTTGCTGAAATATATAAGGACAAAAATTCACCTGGGTTGTTTGATAAAATTGGGATTGCTTCTTCTGTTCACTGTATACTTTTGTAGACAACAGATTTGAAATACAACAAGACTGTTTTTAATACTTAATTACTATTGATCCTTATTTTTTATCCTTAATATCGATCCTTATCGATCCTTATCCTAAATATCGATCCTTATGTTTTGTAAAAGCGACGTTGACTTGATAATGTCATGGAAATATGTGGGTTAAGAGCGGAATAGAAAAGTTTTTTACCCTCGGTAACAAACTAATTTGGTGCAATTGTATACGGAAGTTTGGTTTGCCACACGTCGAAACGGAAGCGTCTGTAAGATATCTTTTGCGTATTAGAATCATTCGTCATGTAAAGCCGTTTAAAAAACAATAACCAAAAACATCGCTGTTTCTCGTTGAAATTGATTTTGTAACACGAAGCGAGAGATGGCAATGAAGAATTGTTTTGGACTAAAGCGCTAAGGACATCCCAAACTTAAGCCCGTTCTCCACTACGCGAATTTGTTCGCGCGAAAGATAAATCTGGCAACGTGATTGGCTCGTTTTCGACTTTTTCGCGACAAATTATTTTGCTAGCCAATCAGGTTGTTGGATTTATTTTTCGCTCGAAAAAATTGGCGTAGTGGAGAACGGGCTTAAGGGGGTATCACTCGAAAAATGGTATACGAGATTATTTAAAAAATCCCAAGACTTTTTTACAGATTTTGAGATTTTTCTAAAACCTGAGTGACTTCGAAGACTTGTTAAGATTTTAATGAGATGATATTCCAAGATTTATTGTATTTTATTGAGATTTCTAAGATTTCTGGAAGATTTTAGAACCTTAAAGACTGTAAGGTTATCGTAAGATTATAAGATTTAAAGTTTTTTAAGATTTCCTCAAAGATTTTTTCGAAGGTGTACGAAATTTTACGGAGGGATACACGGATATCGCTCCAAACATTCATAGTGAATGTTTTATAATTGTTTCAACTAAATTTTAACTTGAATATAATATTTCATAGCATTGTATTGCAAGATGAAGTCGTGCATTGACTCGAGCATTTCTAACAACTCGCATGCAATCTTGTCGTCGTCTGATGTCGAAACTTCAAAACTTTTAAGGCCCCTTCTTGTCAGTGCGCGTTTTATTTAAGATCCTTAAGAGTCTTATACTTTCAAAAAATACACCCATATCAGACACATCATCATTGAAAAGTCTGAATTCTAGACAATTCTTTTTCTTGATATATAAGATTGGTTTATTACAAAATAAATTTTCATATTTTTATGCAAGCGTGTCAAAACGTGGAACTGGGGCTGGTTGTATAAAACTTTTAAATACGTACTAACTACAATTTTGTAGTTAAGAAGTAGTTAAATCTTGAATAGGCGATTCTGGTTAGTTGATATTCGTACTTAATTAACTATAGTTAACTTTAACAACGATTTTATACAAACGGCCCCTGGACAACAGTCTCTACTCTAGAAAGAAGTTAATTGGTGAAAAATGTTTGATATGTTGAAAAAACGTCAGTGGAGCGTAATGAAGGCTCGTGATCGTCAATCATAAATATGATTCTAAATATCTGAGTATTGTAATAGTGTTTAAGAGCCCCCACAGACGATCTCTGTCTTTTGTTGTCGACGACTGTTCGATGTCGATTATTAAAAGTTGTTAACAACTATTTGGAAAGATTGTAGCATTCACACACGTGAAAATTTAGCTTGTCGTTTACAATTAGTTGTCGACAACTAAAAGTCGACAGTTTAGTTGTCGCGATGACTAACTTCACAGACGTCAATTTTAGTTGTCGACAACTTTTGGTAATCGACAACAATTAAATAGTTGTCAACAACAAAACTGCTCGCCCGTGGAGGCTCGATCTAAATTATTTTCGAATCATTGTTACAACTACATACGCATTCTGTAGTCTAGTGCTACAAAAAGTGTGGAAAGTGATAAAGTTACCCTCGTTTATGTAACTTTTGTGAAGATACTAGCATTTGGATTTCGGAATCAAATGGAGTCATTCGTATTGTGATAATCGTGATCAAAAAGTCAAGAAGTCAACGTACTTTTTTGTTGCTTAATTCTTCAAAAACTAGGGAAAAAGTACTAAATTTGGTTTAAATAAAATGAATTAAATGCATAAAAATTCGAGTTTTCGGGATTAGATTTCGTGAGATCAGTAGCTTTGGTTTACCTAAGCAAGGCATTATACGGCTGAAGTAATTAATGTTCATTGACTTTAAAGATATTATCATCGTTGTCACGATCTAAGTTACATCAAACGATTTTCAAGGCTTACCTTCAAAGTCCTTTTCCCCTTACGAATTGTTGTTAGACCAAAATGAGACGCTCTAAGCCATGTCTAAGCTTTATTTGCCACACAAACAGCCAATTCGTCTTCCTTAATTGTTTTGTCAAATAGCTGCATACATTACAGTTTTGTGCGTATTTGAATGGTTGTTTGGTCTCCCGCTGTTAAGAAGTCAGACAAACAGATGTATGATGAACTTAAATCAAAACAACTTCATTTCTGCGTGACGTTTCGAAACTCGTTGATAATTCATGACGACTCGAAAGAAGTACTTGTTTAATCAGTATTTTGAAAGTGGAGAAAACTCTACTGTAGCTGCGAATATTTTCAAAAGCACTAACTAGTATTTTGAAATATTTCAAGATATTGGTAATTGATAAGTACACGATAAATGGTTTAATTATCTGGCGGCGTGAACTGTTGTCAACTCTCTCTGTAGGAGGAAACCGCTATAACCCGTGGCCTGCTTGCTGACACTTATAAGTACAGCGCGTCTGCTAATCGAAACCGAGATCTTGTTCAGTCACGTATAGAAGTAACCAAAAAATAGTAATCTATCGTGATTGGCTTGTTGACACTTTATGCAATAATTTATATAAATTCAACAAAAATATTGGTAACTTGTCAAGGCTTATCTACACTGGTACTGTAATTTCTTTATTTTGTTCCCCCCAAGGGCTTTAATTTCTGCGCAAACTTTTGAGTTTGGCTTATTTGAAGAGGGAGCTTCATAAATCTTCATGTTATATTCATAAATATTAGTTGAAACAATCATTGTTTTATTCCAACATGGACTTTACAAGAAAAACGGGAGAACTCAAACACACAAATCTAACTTTCTCAGAAACTTTTTACAGAGAGGTGGGAACCACCCAAAGGGTTGCAGCTTATTAATTTTTTTTGGATTCGTTGGGGGGGGGGTTAATTGAAAGGGTGAGCTTGAAAGACGATGAGAGGTTTCTTTACGAGTTCACTTGCTCTTGTCCACAAGTCAGTACGACAAACAAGTTTTCCTTCACAAACTTCGTTACGAGCTTAATTGCTCATGTGTACAACGAACCAGTTTTCCTCGACAAGAATCTTGACGAGTTCACTTGCTCGTGTGTACGCCAAACAAGTTTTCCTTGAAAAGTGTCTTGAGAAGATTTCTTCTTTGTGTGTACGACGAACAAGATTTTCTTGACAAGTTTCTTGACGAGCTGCCTGGCTTGTGTGTACGACAATGCCAAACACAAGAACTATGGTCTGGAGCAAAATATTCGGCGTTTTACGGAGACATATGTCCAGGGAACAAATTACTGCGTTTTTTCGTTGTTGAGCGACCCATTTACGTTATTATACAGGGGCTGTTGTTCGAAAGGCATGTAGCGCTATCCTCTGAATAGTGACTTTTTGTAGCCGTCCTAACATTTTACATTGATCGTTATAACATAAAATTACGACTAATACCGATAGATTAAAGTCTCTAATATATATATCGTTGTCCAAAATGGAAGTTTCGACATTTTTTGTCCAATTTTATGAATGTTGAAAATTTCACTATCTAATGGATAGCGCTATATGCACGTTTCGAACAACTGGCCCAAGATGTCTAGGTTTTGTATAATACTAACAAACGGAGGCCCATTGTTTAAAAGCAAGTTAGCTAACCCTGGGTTAACAACATGTTGAAGTAAACTTTTTGAATGTGTCTTTGTATACTTTGAACTACTTTTCTATAGATTTTGTCTGCATCAATAGTAGTCTTAATTTGCAAAGCCGGCTGCTTTTGAAATAGAAATGTGAAAAGTATACAGCTGATTGAATTTTGACCCAGAGTTAACATTAATCCACTATTTAACAATTGACCCCGGTGGAGGAAACGTTGGATGATTCTCTGAGGACTTTTAGACTTCACCTATACCAGAAATGTCATCGTTTTCCTGTAATGCTATAGGTGCTCTTGCTTCCTTCTCATGTCTTCTTAATGGCGGAGCGGGCCTTTCATCCACGTCTAATAAAGTTCTATCTTCAGTATCAACTATGGTATCATTACTAGCCTCTTGTCTTTCTTCCGTTTGGCTACCAAAAGGCGTTTCTGAAATAGTGCCCAATTCACTGTTCTCGTTTGACGGCTGCTCACGAGGGTTTTCCGAAGTCGCACTACCCGACCTCTCGTAGCCCTTGTTCTCAAATATATTGTTCACATTGTTTGGTTCCAAGACCTTCATTTTAATTTCATCGTCTCCCGATTTCTCGTTTCGATCTGGTTTTTCAGATTTCGGATTCAAATGTTCTTCTTCGATTTTTTCAATTTTCGTTCCCGAGTTATTGCTGATGGTTTTGTGGGCGCGTGTTTTTCCACCTAAATTGCCCTCTTCTTCGTCATGTTTACGCCTTTTTCGTCGGCTGCTGAATTTACGAAAGATCCTTTGTGGTAATGCGTCATCCTATGAGGAGAATGAAGGGAATGAATATTTGTAAGGCAAATTCAAGTAAACAAATTCTGCAGAGGCTTTTGTCATTCACAAAAAATTAGTCTTCTTGTTAATGTGGCATTCTAGTTATTGGACTTGAGTTTGACGCTATTGCAGAGCTCCAAATTCCTTTCGCAGGATTCGGAGGGTGTAGATATAATTGCATTTTGGAAAATTGTTTGGTTCCATTCTGGCAAGATTCATATTTTAAAAATGGGTTTTATTCTTGAAGTGATAAAAAGTAAATTCTTATCCGAATGAATAATCGTACCTTTTTTTTTTTTATAATGTACAGTTTTGTGGAAACACCATGTAAATTTATATATGCAAATTTTTATATATGTAAATTTATATATACCTTGTGGAGTTCGTCCTCATAAAGCACCTCTAAAGCGTCGCTGAGAGTTTCGAATGACGGTCGATCACGTGCATTTGTTGCCCAACATTTCTCCATAATGTGGTACCTATAAAAAAAATTGAGATATTTTGTATAAATAGCTAGTGCAATACAAATCAAATTAGACATGTTTTTGCCTTTCTGACTTATCCACGACGCGAAACGTTTTGATCGAATCGATGTGTTTTTTTCGTACCCTATATGCTTCACTCCATCGTTCAAAAACAAAACGTAATTTCGATTCGCGTTGTGGAAAACCACCTTTAGAGTTACTAATACGTATGACTGTAAGTAATTCAATCAGTCTCTTTACTTACAAATCTTTT
>JAOBYK010298586.1:3109-19574 GCA_025434845.1 Phenganax subtilis | reverse complement strand
CTTTATTAGAAAACTTTTTTAAAAGCATCTTTTCAAAGAACTGTCTCTTGCTACAGCAGCCAAAAGCAACAACACTTAAATAAACAAATATGACGTTACTGGCAAAAAACTGTTAACCTGGACTACTCTATATCTACCCCAAGTAGTTCCAACATGTACATACCTGCATCCTCAGGTCCACAGTTCTCAATGGTCAATGAATACAAATTGTCATCACTATCAGGATGCGGGTCTTCAATGATAATTCTTCCCGCGTCTTCCAGCAATTCGTCGTCTCGGTACCAATCCACTTCTAAATCAGCACCGTCAATACGAACATCGAATTTTGCATCTTCACCCGCGTGGACGTCAAGGTCTTCCATGCCTTGCGTGAAAATGACGTCACCTTCTTTGGGGAGCACGTCCAAATACACCGTCGTCTTGGAAACGTCTTTCTTATTCGTCAGCACACACGTGTAGCTATCTTGATCTTCAGGAGTCACAGGATCTATAATAAGAGAAGTCTTGTCCCCACTTTTCTTCACCTTCACGCGGTTGTTAGTGCTGATTGGTTTGTTGCCTTTCAGCCACTGAACTTGGGTAAATGGACTGCGAGGTATATTGCATTCAATGTTGGCAGTGCTGCCTTCTCGTGTTTTGATTCTGTCTGACGATTGCAATGGAGTCTCTAGGCCTAGAATCAACAGAGAAAACATGGTTAAATTTATTTGCACTTCAAGTGCTTCTAATACTTCTCTTCAACCAGAATTCCATTCTTGGAACATTCAGTTCTACATTCCCAAATGATAGAGAGCTGTTTGGTGTAAATATGGAGTATATATCTCATTATCTCATACCTTCAACGATTAATTCAAATGTCTTGGTGGAGCTTCCAGCTTCATTTGTTGTAACACAGATGTATGTTCCGCTATCCCTTGGAGTCACGTTTCTCACCAAAAGTTCACTACTATCTCCAACGGTCTCTGACGTACCTCGTGGTTTACCTGAGAACCCATCTTTGAAAGACTCAACATTAGGCTTGGGTTGTCCTTTGAAGTCTAATTTGAATTGTGTATCTTCACTTTCAAGCCCAGGTTGCGAGATATCTTTAGTAAGCTGACTTCCAGTCGCACCTCCCGGAGTTTTCCTGGTTTCAATTGATTTTGGTTTAGTCTTTGGTTTAGCAGGTGGAGGTGTGTCCTTCGGTCGACTTTTCCTCGCCCATTCAGGGACGTTTTTCTCAGGTTTTTCACGTTTTTTTTCTGGGAAACTTCCTTGAGGTTTTCCCCTCTGTTCTGTTGCTTTAGTCTCAGGTGCATCGATTTCAAAAGCAAGTTCAACTTCTTTATGTGGTTTGGCAGGTTTGTCTTTCTGCTCTACAGGTTTTTGAAAACCGGGTTTTAGTTTCTCTTCCGCGGGTTTCTTGACCTGGGCTTTTTCATAACGTTCTTTAGCATTAGGCTTGCTCGGCTTGAGATCAGATTTCTTCGGCTTCACCTCGGGCTGTTCCGCTTTTACTTCGGACAGCTTCGTCTTCACGTCGGGTTGGTGCTTGGCTCTCAGTTGTATTACAGGCACATCCTGACCAGGTTCCAACAATACTTCCACGTTTTCACCAATGTCCAGTCCAACCGCTTTACAACTTTCATCAAGTGGTTCAACTTGTTCTCGTTCCGGTTGTTTGGCTACAACATCTTGCTGAACAGGTTTGTCTGGTTTATTTTTATTCCATTTTGAAGGCTTGGTTGATATTTCATCAGGCTTCGTAGTTGAAGGTGTTTCAGTTTTTCCAGGTTTCAGAGGTCTTCTTGTCCACACAGGTAACCCATCTTCACGTTTCAGAGTATACGCAAGTGTTCCAGTCTCGTCCTTGTCTGGCTTTTTGGGCTTCGTTTTAGCAGCTGGGATTTCGGGTGTTTCACTCTCTGCAAGTCGACGTTCCAACTCAGGTAATGTTGTGGTTATCTCGAATTCAGGTTCAGATGATTCCTCGGTAGATTCTGTTTTCGGAACAATGATTTCTTCCTCGGGTACTTTTATCTTTTCGTTGTCAACACGCAGTGGCTTCTTACTAGTTTTCGGAGCAACTTTAGGAGCAGGTTGTTTTTGAACAGGACGATCTTTTTGAGTTTTCTTACTCTCAGGAACTTTCGGCCTATCCTGTGCTGGCGTCATGATCAGTGAGCCATCATCAATTGTCAAACTGACTGGTTTCCCAACAGTTTCAAATGCTTTAGCTGCCTCTTTCACTGGTCGGAATCTTTCAGGCTCCTCTTGCTCTGCTGCTTTCTTTGGTTGAGATTCAGGGGAAGCTATTGGTGCTTTGTCGATCTTGAAATCCATTTCTTTCCCCTCTGATACTCTGGGTTGATCTTTTCCTGGCTTTATTTTTGGAGCAACTTGAGGTCTTTTCTCTTCGGGTTTCTTCACTTGCTCTTTAGGTAGATCTTTTGGAGAAGACAAAAAAACGGAATCAGTGTCAACTGTGAAGCTTGTTGGTATTTCTTCAAATGATTTTGGCTGTTCTTTTTCTGCCTGCTTTTCACTTTCTTTTCCTGGTCGAGATTCGTCAGGCTTCGTTGCTTTCAGCTTTGTCTTTTTAGCGACCTGAGGTTTATTTTCTTTTGATTTACCTTTCTGCTGTTCAGGGAATGTCATTATTCCTGATTCACTGTCAACACTGAAACTTATTTGTTTTCCAGGTTGAAGTTCTTCAGCCTTCATCACTTTGAGTTCCGTCTCTTCAGAAACTGGGGGCTTCTTGTCCTTGGGCTTATCTTCTTGTTGTAGTTCTGGTAAAGTACCAGGAGTAGTTGTCGGTTCTGAATCCTTATCGATGATAAAACTTATTTCTTTTTCAGGCTGAGGTTCTTCATCTTTCATTGCTTTAGGTTTTGTCTTCTCAGTAACCTGAGGCGTTTTCTTTGAAGGCTCATCCTTTTGTTGTTGTTTTAGTGAAATTTCCTTTCCATCAAATGGTTCAGGTTGCTCTTTCAGAGGTTTCTTCGTTTCAATTTCTTTTCTTGGTTGAAATTCTACATCTTTGGTTGCCTTAGGTTTTGTCTTTTCGGTGACTTTAGGTGTCTCAGCGTGCGGCTTATCTGTTCCCTGTTGTTCTAGTAGAGTCTCAGGAGAAGTCATAGGCCTTGATTCACTGTCAATTGTGAAGCTTACTTCTTTCCGTTGCTGAGGTTCTTCAGGCTTTACTTTAGGCTGAATCTGCGTTTTGTTTTCAGCAGTGGGATATTTCTGTTCTTGAGTAGCACTCTTGTCAGGTTCCTTTTGAAGCGATTGTTGTCCTCGTGGTGTGCTGCTTTGGTCATCTGGTGAGATTACCCTCATTGCATCTTCATCAGTGACTATGTTCAGCATCTCACCACCATCAAATGTAGGTTGAGTACTGATTTCATCGAGGAGTTGTGGTTTCACCATTTCACTTGCTTCACCTGGAGATAATACTTCAGGTTTTCCTGAACCCACTTTTAACACAGCAGTTGAAGTTACTGATGCAGCTTTGTTGGCTGCTACACATTTATAAATTCCTGAATCATCTTCATTAGCTTCTTCTAAAACTAAAGTAAAAGTTTCTCCATCATCTTCATCTACAATAACAACATGACCGACATCTTCTAATAATTCATCTCCTTTGTACCAGTCCACTTTAACATCTCCTTTCACGCGGACATAAAAGCACCCATCTTCACCAGGTTGGATCTATAGGAACGAGTAAATTGCTCAGAAGCTGCTGTACATAGAGTTTAGCTTACGCTAGACAATTTTATCTACTTTGGTAAGATACCTGTACATCTTGCATCGCTTCAAGCAACTCTGGTTCACTGACAGACTCCTGGACAAGTAACTCAGCACTACTCGAAACAGTTCCAAGCGGATTCCTAGCAAGAACCTTGTACTCTGCCTCATCTCCAAGAGCAACATTCTTCAGAATCAAACTGTGAGAACCATCTCGGTTTTCAAACTTGACTTGTTCACTTTCTTGCAAGAGATGGTCATCTCGGTACCACTCAATCTCCGGTACAGGTTTACCAAGAATACGACATTGAAATTTAGCTTCATCTCCTTCTTTTACTTCAGCGGAGGAAATATTTTGAACCATTTCTGGTGCCACACCCTCTTGAGGTAAACCTAAAAGTACATCAAAAACAAGGTTAAAGCCACTTGCTTATTACTTAAAGTTCACAGGAGCAAGTGCTATTCAGTTTTCTCAAAGTCCCTACCATCAAGATTCACTTGAAATTTCCTTGTCGCCTTTCCTAACTTCGATGTGGCTTCACACGTGTAAACACCACGATCATCTACCGTCACAGACCGAATGGCTAACGTAAACTCCCTACCATTCTTCGAGAGTTCGTAACGAGAACTGTTGTTCAATGGCTCATCATCTTTAAGCCACGTGACACTTGGTAATGGTTTTCCTTTCACTGCCACATCAAATTTCAAATCGTTGCCGCTTTTAACAACGTAAGGTTCATCTTGACCTTCGTTAGTAAACTCAGGTGGATACTCTTTGTCTGTGACGAATACACTCGCTACACACTCGGATTTGCCCGCTTCGTTCTCGGCCACACATCGGTATTCGCCTTCATCTTCGGGAACAACGTCCTCAATAGCAAAAGTGAATGTTTGATCTTCAAGTTGATCTACGATGACGTAACGACCTTCATCCTCCAATAACGTTCCATCTTTATACCATGTCACCTCCGGTTCTCCTTCGATTTCAGCTATCAACTGAACATCTTCTCCTGGGGAAAAAATACGGAAAATTTCGTACAAGAGTTGGTATAAAACCTCATAAATATGAAACTGTCTCTCGGAAAAAGTTGTTCAGAGTTGGTATGAATGAAGCTATTTCTCTACCTTCATCCACCTCCAGATCTTGTATTTTCTTAACAAACTTGGGTGCTTCAACGACAATAATTTCACATTCAACGGCAACAACTCCACAAGGATTCAGTAAACGACATTTGTACCATCCTTCATCATCAGGCTCCGTCTTTGAGAAACACAACCTTGCTACACCTTCAGTATGCATCGCCACAATGCGATCACTCAGTTCCAGAGGACCGCCATCTTTGATCCACTCTACTTTAGGTTCAGGTGTTCCGAAGAACTGGCATTCAAGCTCTAGAGGTTTGCTTGCGATCACTTGGCAGTCTTTGAAGCCATACAGGATTGTAGGAGAGCATCTTTCTGATAAAGTATCTAAACAACAACAATGAGAAGATACAGCTGAAGGTAATAGAGAGAGTAGTTTGAGCCGAGTGTTTTAAAAGAAATGTCGAAACACGTACAAGCACATCTTATTATCAAGTGGAAGCATACTTTACAATGCTAGCCATACGGTACAACACAAACACGGCCATACTGCATACATTAATTTGCTCCAACTACAATATACAAAAGTTACAAGTCAATCTTACCATCAACATCCAACTTAAAAGTCCTTTCATCGATGCCTTCATCATTACTTGCAACACACTTATAGATACCGCTGTCTTCAATCGTCATATTCGTCAGTCTCAGCTCATGTTTCACGCCATCCTTTGCAATACGACAATTGCCTCCATCTGTCAATTTCTCATCATCCTTGTACCACTCGACCGTGGGCTCAGGGACGCCATGAACATGCAGATTGAAAGCAACTGTATCACCCTCACTTACATCATACACTATATCTTGCTGGGGTTCTTCAAAGTATGGAGTGGTGGGGGAATCATCTTGAGGAGAAGAGAGAGGGGCACCTTCCAATTTTGGTTCTTTCGTTGAAGTTGCTCTCTCCCCTCTGCCGACTTTCAATACAGCAATTGAAGTTACTGATGCAGTTTTGTTGGCCGCTACACATTTATAAATTCCTGAATCATCTTCACTAGCTTCTTCTAAAACTAAAGTAAAAGTTTCTCCATCATCTTCATCTACAATAACAACATGGCCAACATCTTCTAATAGTTCATCTCCTTTGTACCAGTCCACTTTGACATCTCCTTTCACGCGGACACAGAAGCACCCATCTTCACCAGGTTCGATCTAACAAGATATTGACAACACTTGGTTACACTCAGGTTTTAATGGTTAATCATGCACAGGGCTACAGTAATCGGTGATCAATACCAATAAAAAATTTATTCAAAAATTCACCTGGATATCTTTGAGCGGCTGAATCAACTCAGGTTTCTTGACTGCCTCTTCAACAAGAAGTTCCGCTGATGACGTCGCAGTGCCAAGAGGATTGCGGGCCAATACCTTGTACTCAGCTTCATCAGACAGAGATACTTCATGTACACTCATTATTTCACATCCATCTTTAGTTTCGAAAGTGTATTCGTCGGAATCGTCGATTAATACGTCATCCTTATACCACTCAACTTCTGGTAAAGGATTACCAAATACACGACATTGAAATCTTGCTGTTTCACCTTCCTTAACCTCGACAGGCAACAATCTTTGAATAATCTCAGGAGAAATGCCTTCTTGTGATAAACCTTGAGAGTAACAATGTCGATAGTTTAGATGATACAAACATTTTTTAATTACAGAAACGTTAATATCTACAAGTAAGACAAGAGTAAGTGCAACAAAGTAGTGAGAGTACACTTTGTTTGTGTGAAAACGTAATGTCGAGATGGTTGTTCTTCAAACAAAAATAGCGCTAACAAAGTTAGTCATTAAGTATTACCTTCAATGTTAATTTGAAATTTTCTGGTGACCTTCCCTAACTTTGATGTAGCTTCACATTTATAAACTCCACGATCATCGCGCGTAACTGCACGAATACACAAAGATCGCTCATGATCATCCTCGGAAATCTCATAATGAAAATTATCCTTCAGAGGCTTGTTATCAACAAACCATTGAACATCAGGCAAAGGATTTCCTTTCAAAGTCACATCGAGTCTCAAATCGTCTCCTTTTTTCACAAAGTACGGCTCATCTTGACCTTCGTTTGTGAACTCAGGTGGATACTCTCTCTCCGTAATAGATATCGTTGCTGCAGACTCGGATTTTCCCGCCTCGTTCTCGGCTACACATCGGTAGAACCCGGCATCTTCGGGAAGAACATCTTCAATGGCAAGAGTAAAAATTTGATCTTCATCTTGATCAACGATGACGTAACGACCTTCATCTTCCAACAGCCTATCACCTTTGTACCAGCTTACTTCCGGCTCTCCTTCGATCGTCACTGTGATTTGAACATCTTCACCTAAGGAGAAATAAGATTGCCATCAGGTTGAAAAAAGCAAACAACATACAGACACTGAAGTTAGGTCCGCCTACCTTCATCGATGGTCACATTTTGCAATCCAGAGACAAACTTAGGAACTTCAACGACAATCAACTCAGCCTCGACTGAAGTCGCGCCTAGTTCATTTGAGATACGACATCGGTACCAGGCCTCATCATCAGGCTCGCTTTTTTTGATCATAAGACTTGCTACGTCACCATGCACTGTACACGTGACTCGGTCATTCTCCTCCAGTGGTCCGCCGTCTTTAAACCATTGTACTTCTGGTTTAGGTGAGCCTGTGAACTGGCATTCAAATTTCAAATCAGAACCGGCGACTACCTCACAATCTTCAAACTCGCGTAAAAATTCTGGAGTGCCCTGTTCCGGAGGAGAATCTAAAACATAAGACTCAGTAAAAACAATGTCTTAGTGAACTTGAAGTGAAATTATAATCAGACAATGAGACTGAACTACGATTACCCCACTTTATTGAAGTTTTACCTTCAACATCTAGCTCAATAGATTTTCCAAATATATCTTCAATAGGTTCGCTCCCAGACGTCCTCTCATTGCTACTCGTCCTATCTGGCGAGTCTGAAGGTTTTCCTGAACCCACTTTTAATACAGCAGTTGAAGTTACTGATGCAGTTTTGTTGGCCGCTACACATTTATAAATTCCTGAATCATCTTCACTAGATTCTTCTAAAACTAAAGTAAAAGTTTCTCCATCATCTTCATCTACAATAACAACATGACCGACATCTTCTAATAATTCATCTCCTTTGTACCAGTCCACTTTAACATCTCCTTTCACGCGGACACGGAAGCATACATCTTCACCAGGCTTGACTTCAATATTTTTCAAAGCTTCTAACAACTCAGGTTTATTGACTGCTTCGGCAACAATAAGTTCAGCAACAGATGAGATAGTCCCAACTTGATTTCTAGCCAAGATTTTGTATTCAGCTTCGTCTGCTGAAGACACATCACGAATACACAAGAAGCACTCATCATTCTTCCTTTCAATTTTGACTCGTTCGCTTTCTTCCAACATTTGGTCATCTTTATACCACTCAATATTAGGAGCTGGTTCTCCTTTCACTTCACAATGAAATTTCACCTCGGGTGTGCCTGTCTTCGCTTCAATAGGTTGGATGCGCTCGATAAATATTGGTGCTGAACCTTGAGGAGTAAATTCTGAAAATATAAAAAGATTCCTAAACAAATTTGGCAGAATGATAACACAAGCTGGCTCAGTTAGTTGTACTTTGTGTAGCACTGAAAGGTCATAACGCTTGAACTGAAAACAGTTTGCTGTTTTTACTTGCAAACACTTTTAGAGTAAAGAGCTATATCAAGTCTAGCAAATTTTGCCTCACAAATGAAAGCTTTGCTTAGTAAACTCAAACTCACCTTGCAAGTTAACTTGAAACATGCGAGTAACTTTTCCTAGTTCGGAAGTCGCTTCGCATTTGTATAAACCTTTATCATCTAACGTAATAGACCGTATGCAGAGCGAGTGTTCACTGTCGTCTTCACTGATATCATAATGTAAGTTATTGCGCAACGGTTTATCATCTTTGCACCAAGTCAAAGCAGGAGATGGTTTTCCTTTCAAAGTCACATCCAGTCTCAAATCGTCTCCTTTCTTCACAACGTACGGTTCGTCTTGACCTTGGTTAGTAAACTCAGGCGGATACTCTTTTTCTGCTACACACAGGTTCGCTATAGACTCGGATTTTCCCGCCTCGTTCTCGGCTACACATCGATAGAGTCCGGCATCTTCGGGAAGAATATCTTCAATAGCAAGAGTAAAAATTTGATCTTCATCTTGATCAACGATGACGTAACGACCTTGATCCTCCAATAGCGTGTCACCTTTGTACCAGCTTACTTCCGGTTCTCCCTCGATCTTCACTGTGAATTGAACATCTTCACCTGACGAGAGAAAAGTGAATATTCTTGGATTATACAGAACTGATAAAAGTCTTTAGTGAATACACCCTACACTGATAATACTGGTGGGTGACAGATGTATTTTGTACAAAGACTACATAACTTAGCTTCGTACCTTCATCAATCTCCAAATCTTTCAATGGTTCTATGAACTCAGGCACTTCAACAACAATCAACTCAGCTTCTAATGACGTCGCACCTCGTTCATTAGAGATACGACATCGGTACCAGGCCTCGTCATCTGGCTCGCTCTTGTTGATCATCAGACTTGCTACGCCATCATTCACTGAGCAGGTGATTCGATCACTCTCTTCAAGTGGTCCGCCATCTTTGAACCACTGTACTTCTGGTTCAGGTGAGCCTGCGAATTGACACTCAAATTTCAAATCTGAGCCAGCGATAACTTCGGAGTCTTCAAATTTGCGAAGAAATTCAGGAAAGCCTTCCTCTTTGGGGCCATTAAAAGAATCTGAAACAAAAGCACGATACTACTGATAGATCTATCAAGTATATTCAGAATGTGTATAGTTTAAGTTTCCTGCTGCAGAAAAGTAGATCAATAACAGATTACTCTTTTTGGATCTCTACGTAGCACAGTTTCGAAGTGATAGAGCTATCCAGTACAAATATACTGAAATTGTTTTATAACCTTCCAGAAGTATATCCAAATTTTTTCCACCAGTTTCAAATCCAAGTAAATTCTGTTTATCTTTTTCCTTGCTTCCCCTGAGACTTCTTCGTTTGTTAGGAGACACCTTTAACACAGCACTGCAGCTCATTTCACCTGCTTCATTACGAGCCAAACATTTATAAACACCAGAGTCCTCAACCTTGGCGTCTTCAACCGCCAGAGTAAACGTTTCACCATCTTTTTCATCTACAATAACAACACGACCCGCATCCAGTAACAACTCATCATCTTTGTACCAGTCAACTTTCACGTTGCCTTTGACGCGAACTGAAAAGCAGCCATCTTTACCACATTTTATATCAATGTCTTTCAATGGCTCGAGTAATTCTGGCTTCACATCTGACTCTGTGACAAAAAGCTCAGCTGACGAGGTTGCTGTCCCAAGCGGGTTTCGAGCAAGTGCTTTATACACCGCTTCATCAATTGTACCAGCATTTTTAATACTCAACGTTGATACTCCATCTTTCTGCCTGATCTTAACACGGTTGTCTTCAGCTAGTAGTTTATCGTCTTCATACCATTCAATCTCTGGGCATGGTTCCCCTGTGGCGCTGCATGTAAACGTGACGTCATCACCCTCCTTCACTTCAGACTTTTGTACAGTTTCAGTGAATACTGGAGCAGAACCTTGCGGCTCAAATCCTGGAGAAAATAAATTTAAGAATTGAAAATTTTTAGGTGGAACAATTTAGAACTGATAAAACTATCCAGTATAAAAATAGTTCTGTACCTTCAAGGTTAACTTGGAATTTCCTGGTGACCATTCCTAAATTTGATGTAGCTTCACATTTGTAGATACCACGATCATCCAGCGTCACTTCACGAACGCACAACGATCGTTCATGATCTTGCTCGGACATTTGATAATGATCACTATTCTGTACTAGTTTGTCATCTTTAAACCACTGAATGTCTGGAAATGGTTTTCCTTTGAGCGCAACGGAAAGCTTCAAATCCTCTCCTTTCTTCACAAAATATGGTTCATCCTGTCCCTCATTTGTAAACTCAGGTGAATAGTTCTTTTCAGTGACCGTAAGTTTCGCTACAGATTCGGACTTCCCCGCTTCGTTCTCGGCCACACATCGGTATACTTCAGCGTCTTCGGGTAAAACATCTTCGATGGCGAAAGTGAAGATTTGCTCATCGTGTTGGTCAACTATGACATAACGACCTTCGTCAGTCAATAGTGTATCGCCTTTGTACCAGCTTACTTCCGGTTCTCCTTCGATTTGAACCGTAAATTGGATATCTTCGCCTGAAAAAAAAGTTGACTATTTTACAAAACCCAGAATGGTGACGATGTGTGATGAAGACGCAGGACTTGGTTAACGAACTGCTTAACAGAGGGCTGACTTACCTTCGCTGATAACAGTATCTTCTAAAGGCTTGACAAATATTGGGACCTCGACTACCAACAGTTCACAATCGGTAGATGCTGACCCTAGTTCATTATAAGCGTTACATCTGTACCAAGCTTGATCATCAGGGCATGCATTATTGATAGTGAGTGTGGCTACATCTTCAAGAATATCAAACAGCAGACGTGAATCACTATCATCAATAGGTCCGCCGTCTTTATACCACTGTAAATCAACTTCAGGCAAGCCAAAAAATTGGCATTGTAGAGTAATATTCTTGCCAATTATCACTTCAGTGTCTTCAAGACCTCGAATGAAACCCGGGGGACACTGGCTTATCAATGGACCTGTTAATAAGCGACAGTATAACGAGAATAAACTAATTAAACATCGAACAGTGGTGCATTCTCGCACGAGAATACAAGTGCGTATAAAAGAAAAAAGCAAATTCTCCAGAGTAAAAGAGATTCTATCCTGAAATTGTTGGATATCTAACAACAGCGTTAACAAACTATGACAATCGTAAAACATTGATAAACGAAGTTGGTGAAATAAATGAAAAATGAATGAATCGTAGTTACCCAATGGCGTTTCTCCTTCGTCTTCTGAAGGTACTAAAAGACAGTAAAAATATCTTTATAAAAGTACTACACTGCACGTAGCTTTCTGATGAACTTGATTAGGAACACGGGAGAGTTTTCTGCAGGTAGTTTGGGTTCTTTCTCCTGTTGCTACGCTGGACTAGTAAAAGGCGTTCTTTCTTACTGGCCTTCTATGAAGAATAGTTCACTAATTTCTCTCTCAATATATTAACTTACCTTCAACTAACAATTCACAATCACAGACAGCTTCACCAAACGTATTCGCAGCCACACAACTGTACACTCCTTCATCATCCAACGTCACATTCCTGATGATCAATTCCTGAGTTTCATGATTTTCTCTTATCTCAACACGACTGCTCCTTTTCAGAGGTGTGGAGCCTAGCATCCATTTGAGTTCGGGCACAGGCTTCCCGCTCACTCGTACACTCAGCTTGACTTCCATTCCTTCTTCGACTTCAAGGTCTTCAGGAAGAGACTCGATGAATTGCGGTGCACTCTCATCATGCAGTGCATTTCTGAAACAAAGAAACACGAAATACATCATAATTTTCGACACCCATGCTTTGATTTTCAAGAATGTCTCAAAACACATATGTACTAACAAATTTAATAACGCAACAAAAAAATATTGTTAATCATTGGCATCAAAATAAACTGCATTCTAGCCCAGCTATTTTTGAAAACGTTTGTCTCAGTCGCAGACTAACTTACCCACTAGATTCCAAAGGTTTCTGAACCACTTTTATTGCATTTTTGTCATCTAAAGGAATCGTCACATTGATTTCTGACAATGGTATTTTCATTCTACGTTCATCAGTTTCATTTAAGAGTGATGTAGGAGCATTTTGAAGAACTGTGGTTGTTTTGGCAGGCTCTTCCATTCTCAAGTTATTCTCTTGTGTCAGTGGTATGAACGATGGTAATTTTTCGGGAGCATTTTGTAGGATGTTTTCATCTCGATAAGACTGTATTAAGAGTTCTAGCAAAACAAACATCAAATTGTAAACATGCTTTTAGCCTTTGATAACACCTATTCCCATAAAAGTAAGGAGACTTGATGCAAAAAGAAACCCAAAGAAAATTAGCAGTGTTTCCTAAACACAGTACGGGTTTGTTTTCTTATGTATCTAGTCAACTCTGGCGTACCTTGTCCTACAGTATTCGCTTCAGATGTCGACTTAGGCTGTTGTACCACTTCACGAGATCTTTCTGTTGTATCTAATATTACATACGGTTCATCCACACCGCTCAATGGGATATTAAAACGTATTTCTTGGACTGGAGTCGTGGGGGTTGTCCTCTGGGGTGGCACTCCATCTGGAGATGGTTGTTCCTCCGGATCACTTCGCATTTCTGGCTGCGAAGTTTGCGCAGGTTCCTCGCGTGGGGTAAGCACGTCACGAGAAACACGTGATTCTTCGGCAGTAGGTATGTCGGATCTGTCAGACGTAGGACTTTCTCCTGGTTTTGGCAACGAATCCCCTAGACTAATATTAAAGTGAGAGGGCTCTCCACTCAAAGGAAGAGTTATAAGTGCCGGGGTATCAAATGCGTTGGTATCCTGCCCCGAAGATACATTCTCTGAGGTCTTTTCGCCAGGAATGTTAACCCCATCAACAAGAACAACAGAATGCACATCGGGTATAAACACCCCAGGTTCATCATCAGGTCTTTCTTTCTTTGCTTGAGACTTGGGAGTTTCAAACGGACTGTCTTGGAGGGGAGGTCCACCATTTTGAGGGGACACTCCAAAGTCAGGTTCGTTTTGAACGGTACTTTCTTGCGTGATTGTTGGTAAAGGAATTTTTACAGGTAGCTTGAAGTCGACGTGGTTTGGTATTTCCTCCTCAAGATCCTCGTCTTCTTCATCCATTGAAACTAAATAACAGACAAAAGTCATTTTCATGATTGATAACTATGACTTTTATATACGAATCTGTCCTCACGTTCAATGTTCACAGCATAGGTTCTGATTCTACTTCCAAGCGGATTTGAGGCCACACATTTGTACTCTCCTGCATCGGCTGGACTGGCGCCAACGATGGTGAGCCAATGAACTTCACCTTGAGACTGGGGCGAATAATGATGCGACGACGTAATCAAGGTATCATTCTTGTACCACTCCACATTTGGCACAGGGTAACCAATGACTTCTGCTTCAAGAATAATGTCACCTCCGTCTGTAATTTCCATAGAAAGATCACTAATGACGTTTTTAAACTCTGGCTCAAACTGCACTGGTCCAGTGTCAAAAAGTACGGCTTTCTTTGCTGCTTTCACGTTTGGCATGTCTATAAAATAACAAAACCCCTGATAATTCAAAGGTCTTTCCTCCGGCTTACATAGAGTAGAAAGATAAGCTACTGTGCAGTAATCCTAACCACTAATGTTTTTTTGTAAATTCGAACAAAAGCATGAGGGTTGTCTGAATTTGCGGATTAATCGAAGGTATAAAATACGTAAGATGCTGCACAACCATTAGTAATACTGTATAAAGAGGTAGTATAAATTATTAGATTTAAGATTCAAGATATATTGGAAGACCTACAGTATGTCGCAGTCGATGACTGATTTGGGTCGGCGGCAAGATTGAAGGATATAATGTCAAAATATAACAATGAGAATAGTTTAATGCTGCTTACATGATAAGTTATATTACGATTTGATACTACTGGAAACCATACTTCACTGTACATCAACTTACAGAATGATACAATGCAACTCTAAGCACAGCTACATTAACCTGGCAAGTTAAATTACAATTTACTAACACTAGAAGATTTAAATCTAGCTACTATTTTCTAATCTGATCCACAATTTGAGCTGCTAGTCTTTTTGATCACATAATTTTTCTCACCTGGCTCATTGTTTAATTGCTCCACACTAGATTGTTTCGAGATATCTTTTCGTGGTTTCTGAATGACATGCATAAGTGCAGCACATTCTGTCTCGCCCACAGCATTGCGGGCTATACACCTGTACACCCCAGAATCAGCAGGCTTGCAATTCTCAATAACTAGCGAATACTTATCATCGCCGTCTAAAGAGTCCACTAGCACAAAACGTTCATCATCTTTTATGGCATTTTCATTTCGGTACCATTCCACTTCTGGTTCACCAGTCACCCTCACAACAAGTTGTGCATCTTCGGTCTCTTTTATACTCAGCGGCTCCAACGGCATTGTAAAACGCGGAGCCTTAATGGACTCATTTACCAGAACGGATGCAATGGATTCAGTTTGTCCGCCGTCGTTACTTGCAACAACTTTATATTCACCCTCGTCTTGAGTCTTAACTCCAGATATTAACAAGGTGCAAGTGTCATCTTTAGTTGAAAATGTTGTTCTTGAGTCCATTTCTAAAGGAAACTTGTCTTTGAACCATTTGAGTTCAGCAGAAGGCAGTTCAGAAAGTCGACATGATAGCCTCAAAGTGCTGCCTTGTCTCACTTCTTGGGGCTTTAGATGTTCTGTGAAGCACGGAGGCTGGCTTGGTTCAGGGGGGAGTGGGAATGCATCTGTAACATCTTCTTTACCTGAAGAAGACAGAGATTTTTAGACACCAGACTGGTTTGATAAAAAGATTCATATTAGATGTTTCTAGCGGTTTTAAAATGGACAGCTCAACTAAAACTTGTCTTCCTAGGGATCTTAAGTACTTACATTGACTTTCAAATGTTACTTACCCTCGATATCGAGACTATAGACTCTGGTCACAGTGCCTAGATGATTCGTTCCCACACATTTATACGTTCCCGAGTCACTGGGGGACACATGCACTATATCCAAGCAATATCTATCACCATCCACAATCTTCACAAAATGTTCCCCAATATCAACAGGTATCTCTTCTTTAAACCATTCTACCACTGGGGTAGGAACCCCACTGATTCGTGCTTCAAGTCGTACATTTCCCCCGCCTAGCACAGTCACTGAGCCATCCTGAGATTCTTCTGCGAACAAAGGCGCTACTTCCGGTTCAGTGACGTCAACTTTACATTGAGAAACAGCTTCCCCGAGAGGGTTTCTTGCAATACATTTATATATGCCAGAGTCGTCTTGCGTTATGTCTTCAACAGTAAGTCCTGAAGCTGTAGGAATAGCAACGTAGTTAGTAGTTTATTGCTGTAATCACTGAGCTAGGAGACCAGTAAGTTTATCTAAAACTCATACTAAAACAAGAGACGAGTTCGCTTACTTGTGTTATTCGTATTCACAATTTTGTATCTGCTTTCGTTAGGAATGCTGACGTTATCTTTAAACCAGAGTACGTTTGGTTTCGGTTTTCCCTGAAATTCAACTTCAAGATTTAGATCTTTTTGGCCTGGAATTTTGACATCTTCAAGGCCTCGTTTGAATGTTGGTTGAGAGTCAGGCTCCTCCACAACAAGTGAAGCTGTCGATCCAAACTCTGGTCCTCCGCTTTTTGCTGCAAAAGATCATTCTTGCTATAAAATTTCCGCAACAGGAAAATAAGTGGACTGGAATATTGAAGTAAGACAACTGCTCAAACCAAGATGAGAGCTGACAAATCGGCTGGCAGATATCACTATACAGGACACATATAAGTGCTAGCCACTGGAATACATTTCAACTTCGACGCTATAGTTAATATCATCAGTCCACGAATAAAAGTC
>JAOBYK010298475.1:0-19588 GCA_025434845.1 Phenganax subtilis | reverse complement strand
TTGTAATGGGCTAGTTCTTAAATTAAACGACTGACATATGTTAAAGTTTCGTCACTTTTGATTGCTGAGATTTTTTCGTGGGGGGGGGGTTAAAAGGCCCCGCGCTTAGAAGAAGCCACAGGCCCCGTGCATCGTTAATCCGGGCCTGAATATAGCAACAGACATAGTTTCATTTTATTCTTACTGGTTATGAAAGTTTTAACTTTTCTTATTGTAGGAAGAAGTGGAAATGGTAAATGAACTTAATTAATGCGTCTTGTAAGAGGACATTTGACAAGCCTCGTAAGAGGATACTTGATGAGCCTCGTAAGAGGATACTTGATGAGCCTTGTATGAGGATAATTAACAATCCTTGTAAGAGGATGATTGATAAGCCTCAGAAGAGAACACTTGACGAGCCTCAGAAGAAGATAATCCACAAACCTCGTGAAAGGATCAGTGAGACCCAGGAGAGAAATAATATATCTCCATTACTACCAGAGGTGCTATCTAGACTGAAGAACATTAGACAGCCCCAGAGACCGTGAACCATTAGAATACCACTTAGAAGAGTCATTTTGACTATGAGAAAGAGACGAATTCGACAGTCAATGAAACACTGTTTCACACAGGCTACTCCTAGATCATCTATATTAAACATGATGTCTAGAAATTTTAAGTTTCTTTGTTTTGAACATTTAAACATGCAAACTATTTATGTTGGATCTTTTGTTGGAAATTTTGAACAACATCAATGTTTTAATAAATTCTCCAAGACATCAGCTTCTGCAGAAGATGCTATTTTGAAATATCGTAATGAAATCAATAGGTGTAATTCACCAATGGAAGAGTATGACCATTTCTATAGAAAACTGTTACTGTCAGGAGATGAGGAAACAAATCCTGGCCCTCCTTTCAGAGTGCTACAGGAAAGGCTACTACAAATGAACTTAATACCTTATGACGTTGGTGGTGAAGGTGACTGTTTTTTTTTTGAGCTGTTTCTCATCAGCTATATGGTGATTCAAATCATTTAGAAAAAAGAGCATCAGGAATAAGATACATGACAGATAATGCAGAGAAGTTTATTGAAAGTAATACTGATTATTCATGCCTACAATATTTCAACTTTATGTCTATGCAAGGTACTTGATGTGATAACATGATTATTCAGGCTGTTGCGGATCAGCTTCGTTTAAAGATTATTATAATTAAAACTCAACAAGGATTTGCTTCGTCTTCAACAGTACAAGACACATCATCAACACAACTGCTGACTGAAATAGTTTTGGGTCACCTTGGTGAATATCATTATGTTTCAACAATTCCAAATTTATTTAGGGAAGCAGAAACTGCATCATTTAATTTAAGAAATAACAATGGAGAGAATGGCAATATGAGTATCAGTGTCAAAGATCAAAGACAGGAAAATGAGTTGTCTTGCAACACAAGTACACCCTAGAAAAACGCTTACATGGCAGAATATATGAAGAGAAAGCGGTCATCTGAGAAACCAAACCCCCAACAAAATGAGAAAATGAGGAGTTACATGAGAGCAAGAAGATTGTTTCAAAAGCATGAAGCTAAGAAAAAAGAAAAAACGAGCAGAACAAAAAACGTATGAAAGATAAGCGGTCAACTGTAGACTTGGAAACTAAGCTATTAGGCAATAAGAAAAATAGGCAAAACATGAGAAAAAAACGTTTTACCGAAGATATGCAAATTAGACAAAAAAATAATGAAAAAAAGAGGGAACACATGAAAATGAAAAGGGCAACTGACGATCTTGAAGCAAAGCGTAAACGAAGTGACTACATGAAAGAATACAGAAAAAGGAAAAAAAATGGAATCGAAAAATCAAACCATAGAATGTTTAATTCACAAATTTCATGAAACTGTTTCCCATGGTCCAATGTATATTTGTACTTGCTGTGATCAACTCTGGCATAAGCATAGTGTATTAATGGCAAAAAATCTGAAAAGAACTAATCCAGATATTATCAAATTTCTTCTGAATAAAAGAAGTGTTGATAATGTTGAATGGTTATGCATTACATGCCATAGATATTTGATGCAGGACAAAGTGCCACCCTGTGCAATGATTAATGGAATGGCATTCCCCCAAAAACCAGACTTTTTTGATCTTAATGGATTACAATGTAGATTACTTGCCCCTCAATTAGCATTTCAAAAGCTAACGGAAGCACCAAGAGAAAAACAGTTAAAAATTAGTGGGAATATTGTTAATGTACCTGCGGATATAACAGACATTGTAAGTATGTTAACCTTAAGAGAAGATTGCAGTACAAAAGTTCAGCTTTGTCACTTAATGTCAGACCACACAAAGTTATTCAAGCAGCCCAATGGCTTGTGAATAATGGGAATCTTTATAAAGAAGAAAATATAAATTTCAATAGTTCTTGGCTAGATAAGAGCTCCAGTGTTTTGTTTATTAATGAAAATGATACACTATCAGAGAATTCAGATTGCATGTACTGTAATACAGCAACCATAAACTGTAATACAGATGGTAAAACACAGCAACCACCTGATTTGGAAGATGACTGGAGTGAAGATGAGGGAGAAATACCTGCTGGAGTCACTGGCACTATGTTAGCAGCTCCAGACTTTGTGACCGAAAATGAATGTCAGTTTATCCTTAATGTTGCACCAAGTGAGGGCAATAGACCAATAAGTATATTAAGAGATAAATATTCAGACGAACTAGCATATCCTGGTATATTTCTTGGCCAGAAACGATCTGACAATTTTAGTAGACTAACCAATGTTTACTACAGTGACATTTGCAAATCAGAGTTAAGAAGATCTGACCATAGATAGGGCTGCCATGTGTGTAGAGAATATATTTTTTAAAACCAAGAAAATGCAAATGAAGATCTTGCTTGGGTAATCTGACATTGCACTTAAATGTACAAGAAATAGATGCACAATTACTGCTGGTCAGCTGAAACAACCTGGGACAATAGATAAAATGATTCGCCATGATCAAGGTTTCAAGTTTTTAAGAGCATTGAGAGGTTCACCTAGATATTTTGAAAAAGCCAAAAAAAGATATATTTGCTATGATACAACAGTTGGGTTCAGCTTCATTATTCTGTAGTTTTTCATCTGCAGAAACGCAATGGATCCACCTTTTAAGAATACTAGGTAAACTTGTTGAAAACAAAGATTACATGACAGTGAACTTAAGAAACTTAACTGGGAAGAGAAAAGTAGATTAATCAAAAGTGATCCTGTTACCTGTGCTAGGCACTTTGATTATCAAATAAATCAGTTCATAAAGAACTTTTTGTTAAGTGAGGCTGCACCTTTAGGAAATATTGCAGACTGGTTCTATAGAGTAGAATATCATCAGAGGGGTTCACCTCATATACATATGTTGATATGGTTAGAGAATGCGCCATCATTTGGGGTTGATTTTGATCATATAGTTACTTCATTTATTAACAAACTAATCACTTGTGAGAAGCCATCTTCAAATCCTGAGTTACTTGAGCTTGTAAACAGGCAAGTTCATCGTCATTCTCACACTTGTAGACAGAAGTCCAAAAGTATGTGTCGTTTTAACTATCCACAACTACCCATGAGGTCAACTACAATACTGTATCCATTAGATACCCATGATATGGAAGATGCAGAACTTGAACAACATAAAAGTAATTGGAAATGTATACAAGAACAATTGAACGATTTGAAAAATGGAGAAGACATATCATTTGATCAGTTATTAATAAATAATCTTAAACCGAGTGAACAAGCTTATTTGCTAGCTATTCGTTCAAGTCTTAAAACACCGACTATATTTTTAAAAAGGCAACCAAATGAATTAAGAATCAATAACTATAACTCAGCCTGTCTCAGTGCATGGAGAGCTAGCATGGACATTCAATTTGTTCTTGATGTCTATACATGTGCAATGTACATTGTATCCTATATTTCCAAAGCACAAAAGGGCATCAGTGAACTGTTGAGAACAGCTTGTAACAAAGCAAGGAAAGGAAATACTTCTGTCAAACAACAAGTAAGAGATATATGTAATAAATTTTTGAATAATATTGAAATCAGTGCACAAGAAGCAGTTTACATTCTTCTACAGCTTCCTATGAGAAAGTCATCTTGCCAGATAGTGTTCATTAATACTATTCCACCAGAAGATAGAGTGCAGTTACGGAAGCCAATACAGGATATTTATGACATGGAAGATGATTCTGAGGAAATTTATGTATCTGGTTTGTTGAAATGTTACACAAAACGACCAGCTAGCCTTGAGCATGTCTCTCTTGCTGATTGGGCAGCATAGTATGATTCTTCTGGTAAATTATTTATAAGACAAGGTAATAAACTTGATGTTGATGGTCTTCCACTCGAGACAAACATGGACATTAATGATGATGAAAATGAAATTAAAAAAAAAAATAAGAAAAGATCAAAAGCTAGAATAATTCGAAGTGTTTGTTTCAACAAAAGAAGTGGACTCTGAGAAACATTACCGTGAACTTATCATCTTCTTTACATCATGGAGAAATGAAACAACTGACTTGATGGGTAATTGTTCTTCATATCAAGAATACTGCACAAGAGTAAAAGATGAAATAGATAGTCAAATGAAGCAATATGCAATATGAAGGGAAGATCTAAATGAAATTCAAGTTCAACTTAATAACATGGAAAATAATGAGGACAATAATGACCAAATTGCTCCAGGAACACAGTATATTGAGCGTCAAGATCAATCTGAAGGTTCGCAGACCTCCACTCTGATTTTAATGAGAACTATGATCTCTCCGCTGATCTTGGAATTCCTTATAGTGTAGGTAATACTAAACATTTAGTACTAAATGAACTGAAAGATGGTGACTACCAAAAAATGGTACAGAAGTTGAACAAAGAGCAAAAAAGAATTTTTCTATCATGTATCACACCTTGTTAAAACCTCAGATAATCCATTTTACTGCTTCCTAAGTGGTGGGGCTGGAGTTGGAAAGTCACATTTGACCAAATCACTGTATCAAGCAGCAATAAAGTACTATAATACTAGAGCTGGTGATAACTTCCAACATATAAAGGTATTATTGCTTGCACCAACTGGCAAAGCTGCTTTCAACATTAAAGGTATTACAATACATAGTGAACTTGCAATACCCGCATGTCAATCTTTGAAGAACACAAGCCTCTTGACTCAAGCAGATTAAATACTTTACGATGCCAACTTGGTGGTGTAAAATTAATCTTTTTCGATGAAATCTCAATGGTAGGTAGTACCATGTTAAATATTCAGATAAACAAACAACTTAAAGATATAAAAGGAAGTAAAGAAGACTTTGGCAGTGTAAGCATTGTTGCTATTGGTGATTTATTTCAACTTGAACCTGTCATGGATAAATATGTGTTTAAAGATCTTGACAACTCAGAATAGGCAATTCTTGCTCCCAATAAGTGGAAAGACTATTTTAACATGTTTGAACTTAACAGATTATGAGGCAAAAGGATAGCAAGGTTTTTGTTGAAACATTAAACAGACTGAGAGAAGGCAAGCATACTAAAGACGACATCAAACTCAAAGAAAGGTTGGTTAAAGAAAATAGCATTCATGATCCAATGGATGTACCGCATCTTTTTATACAAAACAAGAAGGTGAATGAGTTCAATGAAAGAGTTCATAATGCTGCAACTGGAGAAAAATATTCAATTAAAGCTGTGGATAGTGTTGTTGGTGCTAACTCAACCTAACTTCGAAATAAAATTATCAGTCAAATACCTGATGATCCTAGGAAAACAAAGCAAATAATTTTAAACCTGCAGTTATCAGTAGGCAAAAGAACTGAAATAGCACTGAACATGCACCCAGATGATGGTAAGACAAATGGTGCTGGTAATGTCATTAAAAAGGTACACTTAACTGAAAGCCATAAACCATCAGGAGTAATACGGGTACAGTTTGATCAACCTGATGTTGGCGAGAAAACCAGACATGAAAATAAACATTTGTATGTGCAGAGTATTGATAGAACATGGACTCCAATAAAGCCAATAACTACTCAATTTGCTGTAGGCAGAAATCAAATAGCCCAAGTCGTAAGAAAACAATTTCCTTTAAGGCCAGCTGCTGCAAACACTATTCACCGCTCACAAGGTGACACTGAGCGTAGCATTGTTGTTAATTTTAACACAAAACGAAAAATACCACATATACACTATGTTGGTATGAGCAGAGTAACAACTATAGAGGGTTTATACATCACAGACTTAGCTGAAGAAAAAATAGCTGTTAATCCTGAAGTCAAGGCCGAGATGGAGATTTTAAGAAATGAATGCAAACTTGAATTGTGCATTACTCCTATATATGACAAGTCAAGTCTTGTTTAAGCTGTGCTATCTTAATACAAGATCACTGCACTAACATACTGATGACATTCATCATGACTTAAACTACAGAAGCACTGATGTTAATATATTTTCTGAAACTAGATTGATTCCCTCAGATGACAACAGTATCTATAGTGCAGATGATTACACCTTATTTAGAAATGATGCTCAGTCTTTAGGAAATTCAAGACCCTGTGATGGGATGGCAGTTTAAAGTCGTGTTGACTTCTTATCTGAACATCCACATATACATAATATAAATGGAGTTGAAATGACAATGATGAAAGCTATGATTCTTCCGTATGTGACAATAATTGGTATATATCGGTCACCAACAATACCAGTCCAGCAACCATGTGATGCACTAACCCAAATCTTGAGCCTTTCATCTCCTCCATTTAACATATTTACTGGCGATTTCAATCCTAACTGGTTAGATAGATCCAATAGAAGGCAACTATACAATTATTTTATTATTGATAAAAAATACAAACAATTAGTATGCATCTACACAACAGATGATAAAACAATAATAGACCATATTTATACAAATTTTCCAGAATCACAGGCAAGATCTCACATTTTAGAAACATACTTTTCTGATCATAAGGCAGTATGTGCTTTAATTAATTTTTTCAATTTAAAAAGTGAAATTCTAACTGCAGAAGAGCAGATGTTAAATTCCCAATTGAAATATTGTCTGGAGTAAGTTTTCAGTCAAAATTATGAAATCATATTCAGCAATGTGGTCCTGCAATACAAGTGCATATTATATCACCAACAAGTCTCACAGTCCTTTTTGGCTGCATATTAATAAAGTTACAAAACAGTCAGGTAAGTGTGCTTTTTCTTCCTTTTTTCCCCACACCTTTAATTCGTATTTATTATTCCTTTTTTCTTACAAAAACTTTCTAATGTTTTCTTTTACAAGATAGCAATAGAAGAACGAAGAGAATGCAACTATCAAATACAATATATGCTACTTCAGAGACAAAAAACTTGGGTAAAACGGAATGGTACCTCTTCATTTGCCTGATCATGCTTATTACATGTGCATAAGATATCATGACAGCCATGCAAGTGTTATACACTGCAAAAGAATATCCATTGCTACTGTCCAAACTAGCTGGTCTATGGGGACACCAAATCTGGTGTCATATTCTTTTCAAGTTATTGGATTGCTGTCAAGGACGTTAAAGACATATGCACAGCTGCTCCATACATATCTTGAATACTCGATGAAATGTCTGTGACATTTCTGCCACGTATAGATGTTGTATGTACTGCTATGTATCACGGCCAATAAGTCTATGAACTTCATACAGTATCATCAGTAATTCAGCATCACACACTGAATTCCTTAATTGCCATAGTGTACCGAGTGTGTTTAAACAATAATTACAACAAAAATTCATGAAGTATAAACCCTGGCTTCCTAATAAGTTACAATAGTTGTTAAAATTGGAACCATCTTATTTTGATGATTTGATTGCAACAAACTTCAAACGGCCACTAGTAACATCATGTATTCCAATCTAAGATGTATTTACAAATAAAAATTTTTAAAACACTATTTTGAACTTTTCACCTTCTTTCGACTTGACTATTGCAATATTCACTGCTTGCAAGAAATCAGACATTGACTAGTAGTTCCCAACAAGATAAACTGTTGCTAAGTTGTTATTGTGGAAATGTTTTCATTGTAGCTATGAGAGGTTGTACAATTATAAAATTTAGGCTCTAACGCTAGCACTTAGCAACAATATCATTTGCTCTTCGCTAATCGAATTAGTGAAACCCCTGTTGAAACTATTCACTAAAATGTGCATGCTGTGACACTACATCTAAATCAGCAGTATGACTGTATGACTGTGTCGCTAAAACTTCACCTAAAAAGTAAACACAAACTTAATGCTTTCTTGCTCATTTCAAGAACAACCTTTCATTCAAACATGAAACCACCAACTCAACAATTACTGTAAAACTAGCTAGCACACGCAAATTGTATTATACTCGAATGTAAACAATATCTTGAATAGACATCTTTTGAATGCTTATTAGCCTTCAAGTTGTTTCCCTAGCACCAAATTAACCACGAAAATCAACAACAGTTACACTGTTAAACTATTACTTAACTAAAGAAACTCAACAAATTATTACCAACATGTTCACTGTTTACATTTATTTTCAAATGCCATAGGGTAATATTTGACACAACTTTCGAATATTTGTTATACGTAACCGTAAAGGCTCTGGCAGGTTGAACAATTTTTCCTCATTGACTTCTTGACTCATATGTGTCTGATCATATCTACAACCTCCAATAAGCAACATCGCCTGCATAATGCCGTCATCAAACAAGGTCAGGACAATCGCTTTCTTTGTAACAGATTCCCCTTTCGACATGCTGATCGCTTTTGTTTAAATTGGCAATTCGAGCATGTAGCATTGCTAAATTAAGTCTCTTCGACTTTCTTCTTGCATTTGTAACAAAACAAATAAAGAGTAACTTTATCAATACCTTTCATCTCCACACTGGTTGTTATACTTGGCAAGTCTAGTGTTACTGCAAGCGCCTCTTCAAAAGGCTGATCCATGGTAATACCACTACCAGAGTTAGCAGTATTTAGAAAGACTTGACCGCTGTACTTGTCCTTTTTAACCCACACATTGTAAAACGAATAGGTCGCTCCTTGTTTCACAGTACCAGCAAACTTCTCCCATAAAACAAACTTTGTTGTGCCTGATGGATCAGCAAGTACTGCTTCTTGCATCAGCAGGTTTTCTGACCCAACTTGTTTCGATGCATGAAGATGTGCAACTTTTGCTTTCAGTGACACTAACTGACCAACACTTTGAGTCTTAGCAGTTGAGATATTCATTGCAGTGAGGATTTCTTGTTTTTCGAATTTTATGTCTGCAAAATGCTCAACAGACACACCATTCCCCATCAAAATATCGTCACCATTTAATCGCGTATCAATACAGAATTCCTTAATTTTTACTGGACTACTTTGCCTGCTGAATTCCTCAAATCGTTTACACTTTGGTGGAGAGAAGCAAACACCACGAATTGTTTTGTCTTCCGCTTGAAGCCAAAAGTCAAAATACTTTCCATTCTTAACTGGCGATAGGTTATGGATATAACCTGTGATCTCATGCTGCGAATGGCTTTGAGACAATGGTTGACAACTAGGTTGAGGAGAGTATAGAACAATTTGTTCACGAGATGGTTCGGCCATTTTTTCAGAAGATGGTTGACACAATGGTCGAGATGATGGCTGAGCAATTGTTCCATGGGCGGTTGAGACGTTAGTTCAGAAGTTTGTTGCAATGTTCGTTGAAGAGATGGTTGTGGAATTGGTTTACAGGATTCTTCACACATTGATTGAGGAAATGGTTGAGGAGATGGTTGAGAAGATAGTTGAGAGTATTGTTCAGCAGATTGTTGAATCACGTCTTCAGAAGACAGTTTAGGAAGTTGTTCATAAGATGCCTCAGAAGATACCTTATCAAAAGGTGTGTCTTTTAAAAGTTCCATTACAGCCTCATCATCTATGACCCCCTCATCATACAACTGTTCCACGATTTCATTTTTCAAACTCACATTTACAGGATACAAAACCTATGAAAATGACTGAAAAATATGCATCTGACACTTGTATCAAAACTGTTACACAGCACTGTACGGGCAGTTTGCCAAGAAAGCGGACATGAAAACAAACACTGCTGTGAACTAAATTTATTGTACTACAAATAGCAGGCACACATAAACATATCTTACCTTTAGAAATGTAATAACTGATCTAATGTCAATATTTCATAAATTTGATACAAAGGACATGTCCGACGTCCGTGTCCTACCCAAGATCCCAATCATGTGAGTACCCCATTTATGGACAAAAGCACATGCCAATTTGTGACGTCACATTGAGCTTATGGATGAGCTCTGTTGGGGCGCTAGAGAACAGCCCTCTTGCAGTTTTTGTCGCTACCCGCGAAGGCCAGCCGGAAATAACTTGACAGTATTTGTATATTCATAGTTTAGAAAGTTGTTAATTGCATAAAAATTAGAAAACGACTAAAGCAAATATAAAACAAACTGTTAAGTTGCATGCCCCTAAAAAGCAAGTGTATAGCCTTTTTAACATACAAAACCCTGGAGGTATAAAATAATAAGTCTCTTTTTTGTATTTAAAGTTAAGGTTTTTTTGCTTTTAATACTGTTTTTTGTACAGAAGCTCTATTGTAATGTAAATCACCGGTTACATGTATTAGTCATGATAATAAAAATATATCTAGAGAAACACTTGATGCTCCAACTGAAACAAATTAAGGCGAGGCTAAAACCTATTCTATAAGACATCTGTTTCAGTTTTCCCTGATGATCCAATAAAGTCGTTTTCCACATTCTTGAAAAATAAAGAAAAGAAAGCGCCATTTTTTCTCATAGTGCGAAGCAGCATCAAACTTCGATTCAACAAAATGTTCCATTTCACAAAAAAATTTCAACGGAACATCCGGATTGGACCAACCCTACAAGCCTTTTGCTACTGTCCTACACAGATACAGTACGCTATGCGTACCTATTTTTTATATTCTAAGAGTTTAATCATCGTTTTTCATATTATATTAGCTAGCTGCGCACGCTGTTATTCGTCATATATGGTTTTTGACTTATAACTTGGAAACTACTAGGAATTTACCACTGGAATTTTCTGTGTGATTTACATATTATATTGCGTGTATTTTGCATGATTTTGGTGGCACAATGTAGTTTATTTGTGGAGTAATCGTTACCTGTTCGTCGTGACCTCTGCTGGCTGTATTGACCTTGTGACTGTCGGCTTTATTACCTATATTTTGGATTTTGGTTTATATTTCCCTGTCAATCTTGTGTTTTGGAAAGAAATTTTGTGTGTGATCTACGTTTTGTGTCTCAAGTATCGTGTGTCATTTTGGTGTTCTGAAGTTTATTTAAATTTGAATAACCGGAGGTTGTTTTGCATGTCCGTTTGAGTTTATTACATATTATTACGTCTGGCCCGTTCGTTTTGTCTGTTGCCGTTTTCTTTGGAAATATTCATACTGTCTCTTCAAAAATTGGTGGGATTGTCACGCTTATTGTTCTGTATATGCTACGTGTATTTCGAGTTTCAATCACCAAAAGGAATTTAAACTGTGCGAGTTTTCCTATTTGCAACAGTCTAACTGTTTTTGAATTATTTTGGCCTATCGAATATGGGGATTCCTCTAGCTTGGTATAGTCTTACCACTAATTTAACTGGACTACTTATCAATCGCTGATCTTGTTTGGCTACTGGAACTTGCCTGGATGCTGTGTTGTTGTTTATTGTTTCTCTATTTGTTAATGTGTTTTACAATGCCTGAAATCTCTTGTTCCAGTCCTTTCATTCAATGTCCTGATTGCAGCTATATCTCCACATCAAAACATGGCTTGAAAATACATTGTGTTAAAATCCACCAACTAGAGGACAACTCTCTAAATGCTAAATCCGTCTCTGTTCAGAGAATTTATCCCGAGGGGAAATCTTTTTACTGTTGATTATTATTGGGTCCTTCCCAAACTTTACTCGCCATTTCAAGTCTCATCATGGAAAGTATCCCTTGCTTGTATCAGCTAAATGCAGCATTTGTGACAAGTCTTTTCCAACTGCCAGAGGTGCTGGTGTTCATTGTAAGAGGGAGCACAAGATTAGTATCAACGAGAGATTCCTGTCTTCTCCGACACCTGTGATTTCTTATGCGAACTATGATGATGACTCCTTGATTTCCTCATCCACGCGTAGATCCACTAATCATCGTCGCATACGTTTGATGACTTTAGCAGAAGCTCCTCTTCATTTGGCAATACCCTCATTTCAATCTCCACCCTCTGCTGTTGATGAATCTCTTTTTGATGTCCCTCCTCTCTTGTTGCCTCGTACTCCAATCTCCTAACTTTCCCCACAATGCTCCCCTCCTCCATCCATGACCACTCCTCCCTTGGCTCCTTCCTTAACGAATTCATTTCCTAATTCTGGTTCTGGTCTAATTGACCTTGATCCTAATGTTGACTCCAATCCTACACCTTTATCTCCAGTCAGACCCCCTAATTCCCTGATTCCTTCTTCGTCACAATCAGAACCAGTGGAGGCCTTAATTGACTGTACAACTGATGATGGATGTGTACGTGGCATAGATACATCTTCAAGCTTTGCCTGTTTGAATTCTCATGGAATGTCTGCAGATTCTTCAGTCATACCACCCAATTTGACTTCTCCTACTAGTCGGCTACTGCAACCTATCTTAGAAGACATCATGGATAAGGAGCGTCCCTTTGAGACTACTCCAGTGTCTATAAGTAGACTTCCGTCTATTGGTGAATTTCAAAATGGTTATCTCCCTTTAGAGAATCATATGGATCGTTCAGATCAGATAGTTTTTTTCTGAGGATGGAACTGTCCAAAATGATGGTACCACAATTTTTAATTTGTCCCAAAACGATTACTCGTCTGATCAAAGTGCTAACATTCCCCCTCCTAATCATGACTCTCAATCTGACTCTTTCTCTGACTTCCAAGATAGATGGTCAACTGTATTTACCACTCAATCAAATTGGCAACAGTTTAACTCCCAATGTAATGTGTCTGTTGCTGAAGTCATTAATATTTGCCAAGTTGATCCTACCTGTAGTAAATCCACTGCTCCTCGACATGCTGATTGTCCATCTACCAGACCTGTTAGAAATAATAGAAGACCATTGAGCTTTAACCCGATCGAAGCTAGGAAAATCCAAACTTTGTATCAATTGTCTAAGAAAAGAGCAGCCCATAAAGTCTTGGGTGATAGTAAACCTTTTTATGCTGGATCGGTTGATGAAGCTAATTCTTTCTTCTCTCAAGTGTTTGGAACAAAGCCTTGTGATGTTGATCAGATTAAACGTGGTTTAGAAGAATTTGTTCCTTCCACTACCAATAATGAAGATCTTTCTGCTCCATTAACCCCTTCTGAAGTGGAGAATAAACTTAAATCTTTATCAAATTCTTCCCCTAGTGCTGATCGAGTTGAGTACCGTCATCTTAGGAAAGTTGACCCAATGTGTACAGTTTTGACGGAGATATACAACCGTTGTATCGCTGAAAGTGATGTTCCTTCTGAGTGGAAATCTTCTAGAACTGTACTTATTTGTAGGAAAGGTGATTCCAAGGATGTTTCAAACTTTTGATCAATTGCCTTGATGAGCTGCATCTACAAATTGTTCATAAGTGTAATTGCAAACCGCATGGTCAACTTTTCCATCCACAATAACTTGCTTTCCTCCTCCCAGAAAAGCGCTCGCCCAGCTGAGGGTTGTTATGAACACACTTTTCTACTTCAATCGTTGGTTTTAGATCCTCGACGTCACGAAAAGAACCTTTATCTGGCATGGTTAGATCTTAAGAATGCATTTGGCAGTGTTCCTCATGACGTTATTTCAACAACCTTAGAGCATCTTGCAATTCCTGACTCAATATGTAGTCTTGTTTCTAATGTGTATACTGATGCTTCAACTATTTTTAACACTCCATTGGGTCCTGCTCCTAGTATTCCACTCCTTTCTGGTGTCAAACAAGGGTGTCAGCTTTCACCAATCCTGTTTAATTTGTGTGTTGAAATCATTCTTTGCTCAGTTAATGCTAAGGGCAATGATATTGGTCACGCAAAACATTTTGAATCTGTTATCTCTGTTTTGGCATATGCGGATGATCTTGTCATTATTGCTAGGAAGAAGGAAATTCTACAATTATTGCTGGATGCAGCTAGCGAGTCTGCCAATTTAATAGGTCTTGAATTTTGCCAAGATAAGCGTACTTCAAATAGTATTACGTGTAGCAAGCGTCATCGCGATAATATTCAAATTAATGATTTTATGGTCAAGGGTAAAGTTATCCCATCTCTTAAAGAACATGAACACTATCATTATCTTGGTGTACCTATTGGGATGATCAGGGACATTAATAGCTTAGGTTCACTTGTTGATGATCTGTGTCACGACCTTGAGAAAGTTAGAAACTCTCTTCTTGCTCCATGGCAAAAGTTGGATGCGATTCGAACCTTTATTCAGCCTTGCCTCACTTATGCTTTGAGAGCTGGTGATCACTTGAAATCCAACCCTTCCCTCCTTAATTATTGTCGCAAATTAATTGAGGTTGTTCGATCTATACTAAACTTGCCTACTCGTGCCTGTAATGCCATATTTTTTGCATCAAAGAATGTTAGTGAACTTGGCCTTCAAGATCCAGTGGCTGAACTTGATGCTCAAATCATAACACAAGCAATTAAAATGCTCTCTTCTTTGGACAATATAGTAGCTGCTGTGGCAAGAGGTGAACTGTCCAGAGCAGTTAAATTTGCTATGAGGAAAGATGCATTCCCTTCTCTACTCAGTGGATTCATGTCTGGTTCAACTCGTGGTCCGTTTTCCAACATGCGTTATCGTACACATTCTTTGTGGACCCGTGCAAGAGCTGCTTGTCGTCATCTTGGAGTAACGTTTAAGGTGGCTCCCTACAGTTATGTATAAAAGAGACTAGTGACCACTCGCAAACCTAGCAAGGACAACACGAAATGAGCGTTGCGCACGGGAGAAATCTAAAGTCCAAAGGTGAAGTTTCAAAACAAAAAGTCAGTCAAATTAAAAAATCGATTATCTTCTGAAAAATTCAGGCTGTTTCTGCAAAAAAACTAAATAATTCAGCTAGAATTTATAAGGGATATAAAAGAAAAGGTGCAGAAGCATGTTTTGGTGCAGAAAATACAGTTCAAAGTGACAGCTTCAGGAAGCAAGCAACAAGATTGACATCAGTAAACACGGACAAAAAGAAAAACTTACAATAAACTTTCGTCATTTTAAAAACTTTTCTTTTAATAACACAGGAATCCAGAATAAACATAGGTCACACAGTTCTCGCATTTTTGCCATGGACCTTTTATACAAAGAGCTAAAAACCCTGGAAGATTTGCTCAAATTTTAAACAAATTTAAGCGACGTCAAGCGAGTTCGTCTTGCAAATAAAAAGTTACACATGCATAAATATTGATCTTGTTGAAATGAAATTTTGTGACTACAGTGGTGACCGCGCGCGAAATAAACAGAGACTTTCTGGAGTTTTCTTCGGTGAATTTCTTTCAAACTTTTCAGATTGAAAGCGTATGCAAAGACAAACACAATATCAAATTATTAAAAAATTTCATAGGACAGAACAATTTTAAAGAAAGAAATTCTATACCGCAAAATCTAAACTTACAACTGCATTTCATTTTCAAATATGTTTTAGATTATTAAAAAATAAACCTTCAGTGAAAATTTTTTAAAAATTGACCCAAGAAAACAGAAGATATATGCCTTCCAATATAAAAAAAGCCGAAGTTCTGACGTCATTATCTCCATGGTAACAGCAAGTGTTGCAATTTTTGAAGCACCAATCTACTCAGCTATAGCCCTTCTATGATTAGAATTACTCAGTGTTCATCCGATGTACGTTTCATGTACTTAAATTAACTTTCAATGAAATAGCCTGTAACTGTAGGGAGCCACCTTAATGTTCCTCCGAATGGTGCTCCTTCCCTTTCCACTATCTCTAAGGGTCCTTGTTTGGCTAAATCTGCTTCTTCTTTTCTACATCACTTTATTGTCGATGCTCATACCAAACGATTACTTGACTTACCGGATCAGGGGGAAGTCGCTAAAGCTATGGTGAAAGATGCGTTTGGTATGCTTCTGCATGGTTGTATATGGGTCTGAACATCAGATTTAGTGATTGGCGCTTTATTCATCGAGCAAGGTTAAACATCGTACCAACAAATAAGAATAAAAGCCGTTGGGATGATGAAACCGATGCTTCCTGCCGACGCTGTCACACACATGATGAGACTCTTCCACACATACTTGACCACTGTCCTTCACATATGGTTGATGTTCGTGCTAGGCATGATAAGATTGTTGATCATTTGAAGAATGCTGTAAGATTTGGTGAGGTTTGAGTGGATCGACAAGTACCTGAAAGTGAGAGTGAACGTAGACCTGATCTAGTAACAACCAATGGTGACGAGATTCTTGTAATTGATGTGACTTGCCCCTTTGAAAATGGTGAGAACGCCCTTGCAGAAGCTGACTTTGCTAAAGTTATGAAGTATGACCATTTAAAACAACATTTTCAATGACTTGGCAAACGATGTAGTATACTCAGGTTTGTTGTTGGTACATTAGGTTCTTGGCATCCAAACAATGAAGCAGTCTTGGAAAAACTTCATATGACAAAACGATATAAGAGCTTATTCAGGAAACTTTGCTGCTCTGATGTAATTTGAGGTTCTGCAGATATCTAATACAATCACATGAAGTCCCAAAATGAAACAAACGATCTGGACTCTCAATAATTATGTTTTGCTCATTTGCACTGCATGACTAGAATAGCTAATTTATTAATTATATATATATTCTCTTACCTTATACATAGAGATGTAGACTTATTAAAAGACAATTATTTTTGTTGATGTTTGAACTTTAGATATAATATACATGAGATAATTATTTTCTAATTACCTTTATCCTCCTGTGTCTAATTACCTCTGTAATAATGCCTTTATGTATAAGTTCTCAGAATTGTAACCTTTGACGTTTTCTGATATAAATGTTTTATGATTTGTTCTTGTCAGCTTAATATCTGATATGTTAGGCAATTCCTAACTCATATATTAAATTGATTTTTGGGCCTCGGCCATGGGATTGAAGCTTGCTTCGCCCTGGCCACAGGTTATCTCAGTATTGCTCTACATCCGAGTACGGCCCTCTTCCCCGATTTCTCAGTGAAGAATTATTCTCAATAAATAAATTTTAATAAAAAATCGAAACTACTTACGTAGCTAGCTGTGTGGGAGCGAGCGAGCGTGATACTCTCTTCGAAGAGACAGCCGGCTCGACTGCATGTGCGCAGGCAGCCAGTCGGCTACTACTAAAACAAGTACGTTATTAATGACAAAAAATTTTTTTTCCTGTTTCAAAACTCGCCTCTTTGGCTATATTTCCCTTCGCTATAGGTTCTACGGCATGCAAGCAAAAAAGGAGAAAAAAGGAAGGACACTCTGCCAGCCAGCCAGTTGCCAGCATACATGCATATCGATTTGTATGTACATTTAAGAATATATTATACTGTATAGATAGCAGTAGGTCATTCAGTGCTGCTAAATTCCTGTTTGTATAATAATGCATGTATCATTTGTTTTTTCATTATTGTATATTTTATTACCGAATATTAGCATGGATGCATGTTCATCAGAAACCACTATTGTTTCGCGATTCGTCTCCGCTTAAATTTGCCTGTGGCAAGAGATAAAGCATACTTACCTGACGCGAGAGGTTGCACTTCGACTGGGTTGACTCCTGCGATTATCCCAAATGTGGATAACTCGAGCGTATAATTTCTGGTAGTGGAGACCTGCGTTTGCGCTCGTCCTCTTTTACAACTGATATTTTTTTGCAATATCAAATTTAAAAAACTGAAATCAGTTCATTTACATGTACTGATCAATCTCTTCTTAGCTCGAACCTTTGTAGCTATGTGGTTTCACGAATTGTACATACATAGCCACTAACTTTCATCAGTGTTCAGTATACATATTGTCATTTTCTGCTGCACCACTAAGTATTGATGGACTTGGTATATATTCTAAATGTATATTTAGTGTGTATACTTAGTATTTTCAGTATATATTTCGTCCATACATAGTTCACCAGTACATACTAGTTTAGTGTATGTATAAAATATATATAAGATATAAAATACATATACATATATAATGTATATGTAGTATATATAGTATATATAGTATATAATTAGTATATTTACTTTTAGTATATATAGACATTTAGTATACATATATTTGGTATATATATTTAGCATATAAATTTAATATATATACTTAGCGTATATATTTTGTATGGTAGCTATATGAATTTGGTATATGAATTTACTATATACATGCATTCTGTACACATATGTGCAGTACAGACACATCCAGATTTATATTTTAGTACTTGTACACTGAGCATTCATGTACATTTTAGATAGAAATATTCTGAATGAATTTAGAATGTTTGTAAGAATACGTGTACAAAATGATAAATCGTGATGACAGACCAGACAAGCAGACAAAAGTGAGTTGCGATTTTTACTCGCTATCTGGCTGCTGTACATTTACAATGTACATTGTAGTGCATGACCTTTAATATTTTTCTCTGCAATGCCAGCTGAGTTTTCATGTTACTATTATTGCACGATCACTGTATCATAATTATACACAAACTTACTGACTAACTGACAGAGGTGGATACAGACTAATGCCAGTGATGCTAATGCATCAGTCAGAATTTCTTAACGACAGAATTTTTGATTGATATAACATTTACATTGATTATTATTTCTTTAAAATTACCAATATATTACTTGCAACAACTCAACTATTCTTTGAAATGATATGTTCCTGAAAACTGAGTCAAACAGGTGCAAAATGAAATCAAAACGAAGCCGAACTCGTAAAACATTCCAAAATACGTATAGATTAGTAAAATTACGCCATCTTTTCTGTCAATACGACATTATATCGCGGTTTTGTGGTGTTTTTATACGACATAATTTGATGTAATCATGAATAGTTGGGGAATAATTTGAACCACTGAAGGACAATTTTGCATCAGTCCCGAGTCCTTTAGCCATGTTTTCTCATCAAAATCTATTGTTTTGCCTGTCAGGATTTCGCCTGACTGATGCATCGATGCATAGCGCATTGCCACTGATGCATTGAGATTTACATATTTAATTTGTGCTCATCCACGTTTTTCGAAGCACAATGGCAGAACGTATGCAAATTGGCAGCGATCTTTGCTTGTTCTTTCGAGATGAAAAGGCTATTGAAATAGCAGCTATTAGGAAAACTTGCGAACTGGAAGCTCTATGTCGCATTTCAAAATCGAAAGTTTCGCATCCATTTCGCAGTGGCAAGCATATTCGATATATGTATGCGGAGCTACTAATTTCCAAGCATATAATGAAGGAGTGGGAGCATGGAGAGTTACGAGCTTTAAAGTGAGTGCTTACAATTATTGTAGCGGCTTTCAGCTCGAGTTAGCAGTAAACAGGAACATTTTAGCAATTAGCTTAGCCAGGCATGACGTATTAAC